>VZTV01042673.1:0-15238 GCA_013400875.1 Anhinga rufa | reverse complement strand
GGCCGCAGCCAGGTGCGCCCGCTCGGGGCCGCCGCTCCGCCGGCCCGCTCCGCCCGCCGCCGCCGCACCATGACGGTCACACGGCTCGACCAGGGGCAGCGCCACCGGCCGCGGATGGCCTTCCTGAAAAAGGTGAGGGCTGAGCAGCGCCGGGAGACAGCCGCACCGCCCTGGGCATCAGCACCGGCGGGCACGTCGGGGCGGCGTCCGGGCGGTGCGGTGCCGTGCCCGAGGCAGGGGTGATGGGCGCCCCGGGCGGAGGGACGCGTGTCCTCAGCATCCTGCCCGGCCGCGGCTCTCCGGGGCTCCTCTGGGGGTGCGGGGTCCGAGGGGCGGCAGCCCTGTCCCCGGGATTTTGAGGCTGCGACCTCTTGCAGAGCCCCTTGGATCCCAGCTGGCTCCGAGGCTCAGGCCGGGGGGCCGAGGGGCTACATGTGCTGAAGTCACAGAGGAAATAAAGCTGTAATTCTGTTTATTTTTGTAGCTTAGCCTCAGCTGAATTATTCTCCTGACACCTTTTCTTCCTCTGCCATCTTTTTCCCCAAAGACCCTCAAAACTGTGTCGTTCCCCAGGGGAAAACCCATCACCTGCAGCGCCAGGCCACTCGGTTCAGCTCTGGGCCACGGTCGGTCCAGTGCACGCGTTTCCAATGCTTTCACCTGATGTCCGCCCTCAGAGGATGTATCACGGCCAACAGTCTGCTCTCTGCCTCTTTCCACTTTGTCAGAAACGAGCGTATTTGTGACCAAAAACAGTTGAAAGGGGGATGATGTGTGCCTACGCTTTTGGATGTGATGCGTAATTTTGTAAAGCATTCAGTGGGTTTTTTTCTATAGCATTCATTCAAAAGTGTTGCCAATTTTAGTATAACTGGTATGTGCAGATTTTAGAAAGCAGAGTGTTAAGCTAGCTTTTCTACCACCCACCTCTCCTGCCTGTGGCTTATCCTGTTGAGTGGAATTAGCTGAATTTCCAGTGACAAGTACAGTCAGCCAGTTGCTCTGAATTGTAGTTAGCCCTCCTGTAATGCCCAAGACCTGAGGAGGATTCCAGGGGGAGAAGGGGGGAAATTTGGGGCTGTTCAGTGCTAAGGTATGAGTCTGGCAATACAAGCACTGTATTTTTTACGCTAGAGGAAGTAAAGAAGGTATTTTATTTGGTGCTGTGTCTTTCAAGGTAAGTTTGGCTGGGGAGCCCTGCCAAAGGAAATACTCTGGGCCAAATTCTGCACTGAGTAATAATCCATGGAGCTGCATGCGGGGGTGCAGAGGAGAAGCTGTGCGCTTTGAGAAAACAACCTCCAGCAGCTGTGCTTTAGCTGCTCTGTATAGCAGTCTTTGTAAAGTGCTCTGAGTTCCTCAGGTGGGAAGATCTGTTAAAATACAGTGAACCGCTGTTACGGAGCATGCGCCACTCACGCTGTGAGCAGTGAGAGGGTTCGAGTAGTTCTAGTGCTTTGCAAGTCTAAGAGGTGTTAGCACGAGGAAAGGAAACTCCCGAATGGTCAGCAGAAAGGCTTTGGCTCTCATCTCTGCTTTCCTTCCTCCTCTGTTTTTCCGGACCTTGGGGAAGCCATGGATGGAGCCTTGGCTGTTACATGGCAGCGTGGTCTGTATGCAGCCAGCTGCGTCCTCAGAGCTCCCCTGAAATAATGAGCACCGTTACTGGTTGCCTGTGGTGGGAGCTGAGGATGCTTGGCACGCATCCAGTGAGCGCCTTGCAGGCTTAGATCCGCAAGGAGCTAAAATCCTAGAGAGAAGCTTTGTTAATTGCTTAAGTCTGTGCTCAAGCTGGCACATATGCTGTAACCATGGGTCTGCGCCAGCCGAATGGAGGGATTCCTGCCTTGCTGTCAGGCTGCTGGCCCTGTTGCGCCTTTGCAGCTGCAACGCGTCTTCGTGTGCTGGTTCTCCAGCAGACAGCTTGTGACCGCAGCAATCCTGCCACTGGAGTGGGGGAGAGGAAAGGGGTTTGCTTTGGGGGCGGTGGGCAGTGCTGTGTACTTGCTGTTTGGCTGCTCTACATGACTTGGGCTGGATGTAGAACTTGGTCTTCATGGCTGAAACATGGGGGAATCGGGGAGCCCCCTCTAAGGCCCTGCAATGCCTGCTAGTCCATGAAATACCCATGACTAATGCTTAGGTTGTTTTATTCTATTTTTTCCCCTCTTAAACTGTCTTGGTAGGAAGAATATTGGCACAAAAGTCTGCCAGAACAGGAGGAAGCCTCTGAAATGGATTTTGGCTACATGCACTTGGCCAGATGCTGGGAGAGCTTAAGTCAGCCCAAGCTCTCGGTGCCCATGCCTGCCCCAGCAGCCAGGATCTGGCCTCCGTTGGGCATCAGCTGGCAAAGCAGGAGGCCGCGCAGGGCAGGGTTGTGCTCTCCACTGGCTGCTGGGCTGTGTATTTTTACTTGCTGTTCTACATGATCTACATCATGACTCATACCTTGTGGGTAGGGCTGATGGATGCCACTTGTCTTTCTCCTCTGCCCCCTCCTTACTCTGGTCCCTGATGGCTCCTCCTGATGCAGCTCTACAACCAGGGAGGGGCTGGCCTGGGATCTGCAGCATGGCTGGGGGCTTCTCCAGCCCAGCTTCAATTGCCCAGGCTTAGACTCTCCAGCAGCTGCTGGCCCTTATCTACCTGGATATTTCTTGAGGTGTGTGAGCATCTGAATCGTGTTTTTGCTGGAAGGAGCTATCCATTGGACTCCTGCTCTCTGTTTAAGTGAGGCTCTGGATATGTCTGGAGCTGAGCCTTAAGCCAAGCTCAGCCTCATCCCATCCTCCCTTTCCCTATTCCAGACTGGGAATGCTGGTGCTACACATTTCCACGGAGCATTGCACTAAGCATGACATACTCTGAGCAGGCCTGGTGAGAGGTGGTGTGCTCAGCCAGGCAGGACTGTGCTTAGGTTTGGTTTTGCTGCTGTGTGGGTTTAAGCAGGAGAGGTGACAGCACAGTGAGGGAAGAGGGAGGAAAGAGCCAGCTACAGCTCTGCTCTCCCCATTCATGAATTTACTTCCTTTGGTTGTGGGATCGTTGTGCGCTGGGTGGAAACAGGCCTCCTCCTCTCAGCTTTAAGAAAAAGCAGGAAGCTTTAGGTGATTGATTTTTTTTAAAATTTCTTCTTTTATTCTGATCATCTATGAATGTGCAAAGCAGGATTGTTAGTTGTAGACCTAGAAAACAATTGAATTAGCCTTCTGAGGCCAGAGTTGTGATGAAGGACTGTATTGCTACCTTGGAAATCAGAGTAGGGAGGGATGATCTTTGCAAACAGTACTAGGCAGTGAGGGGGGCTAGAAATGGGCAAATACGCACGATGGAGAAAGCAGGTGTTTAATTATAACACCAGGAGTGGGCACTTGGCCGTGAGCTGGGCCCTGCTGGGAAAATTTGTCTTTCTTACATCTGAAGCAAAGATGCCTCTGTCTGGGTTGAGGCTGAGAGGGGCTGAACTCCTCACTTCGGAAGTGTTTCGCTGTTGCGTGTCAGAGCCTCAGCACCCAGGGCCTGATGCTTCTGCAGCGTGGATGCCCTGACCCTGGGGAGCTGGAGGGTGCCCAAAAGGTAAAGCTCAGGGAAACAAGGGTGGGAAACGCAGCCGGGGTAACTCACCCAAGCAGTCCATCACTGGTCACCTGCCTGCACTGCCCCCTCCTGTGGGAGAGCATCTGTGCTGGATCCATCCTCCTTCAGAACCATGGGCATCCCATCAGTCGCAGATAGGACCCTTCCCCACGGCTTCCCACGTGCTCCTGAAACACAGGGATGCTTTTTCTTACCATTTGAGAGTTTGAGCGAACTCAGTGAACCCGGTGACTTCTTGCAATCAGATGGGGGGCAGACAGTTTTCCTGTTGTCTCCTCTGTGGCTTTCGGGGTGAGGTCACCTCTGCAGAGATTCTAGTTAATCTGAAGTGAGACCTCAGAGGGGCTTGTGCCTCGTGGTGGCTCTGCGCTTGAGGTGAGCTCACCCCAGAGCCTGGCTCTTTTAGCACTCTTCCTGCTGAAATTTACCTCAGTGCACATCTCCACCCATCAACCAGCGTCAGGAAGTGGCTTCTGCTCTACAGAAGTCAAACCAGACAGTGCTGCCTTGGCCGAAAGCGTGAAAAAATGTGCTAGAGCCCTTAGCAAAGCACACAAATGTTCTGTACTTTAACAGTAAGGAACCCAGCTCCTGGCCTCCTGTCAGCAGGCTGGTGCTGATAGCAACTCCTAATCATCAGCAACCCGTAATCAGCAGAGTGCTCCCTTAGGAGAGTAGGAAGAGGCAGGCTGAGTTTTGATCAGCAAAGTGCATGGTTTGCAGCCAGAGCAGCAGGCACCCCCAGCAGCAGCTCCCTGGCTCATCTCACTTGTTTCTTTTTAATACATGTTATTTTTCTAATGACAAGAGGGAGCCCAGTGGGGTATGAATGCAACAGGAGTCTGGAGCTCTTTGCTCTTTGAAGAAAGGGAACATGCTGTGCTGGGAGGCTGTGTGGGTTTCTGAGCCAATTCCTTGCTCTGGGGTGGTAAAGTCCCATCTCTTGAGCCCAGTGGGGAGCAAACGGCAGCTCCACGCTGGGGCAGGGTGTGCTGTACTGCCTGTAGGGAACGACTCCTGCTTGAGCCTGGTGGGACCTGCCCGTGGTCCTGGCACTGCGGTAAGGTGGTGATGAGCAGCACTGTGTTTACCCCCAGTATCCCTGTGTGCTGACAAGGCGCTGTCTGTGGAGTGGACACACAGTTACAGAGAGTGGGTGACTTCCCCAAGATTACCCGCGTTGGCTTAGAGGGAACTGAATCCGAGTTTCCTAATTTAGTGCCCTGCCTGCTGTACCATCTCATCTCACACAGCTACATGGGCATCTCCCCACGCCCAGCCTTGAACTTGCTGAGGCCGATATTGGGGGTTCAGTTAAAAGGTCTAAAAAAGTCTCATATTTCATCGCTTTGTGTCTGGTTTTACTATTTTAAAATATTTTATGTAAGTATTTATACAAATATTTGTGTGAAGTTTTACCAGGCTTTTCTGTTTTAGTATTAATTTGACACTGGCTTTAAAACCAGTTGAAAATCAGTTTTTACTGTCAACCCAGAGTGCATCCTGTCACTACAGGCTTAAATCCTTGCTGAGCTTGGCAAGACTTAGGACCAAAGTCACTGTGGTGCCTGTGAAGACAATACCCTTCATTATGCCTGAGTGTCATCAAGTCACACTCATTAAATCCTGTAATCCTTGTTAAAAAACTACAGCCTCACCCGAAATGAATGCGCAGAGAGACCAAACTGGTCCTGTTGGACCAGTTTTGATTTAGTATCTCTGGAAGCAGAAGACAAAAAGAAGAGCATCTTCCACAAAGCCAGTGCTCTCACGGTGCTCAGATAATCTAAAATGAGATGAGGAGCGTGTCCAACCCCACTCGCCTGAGTGGAGGATCCTGAGTGCAAGCAGGAGGCTCTTGCACTTTTAGGATGGTGCTAGCAGGAAGTCAAATATAAGTGGAGGAAAATACCTTTGAAAATCTTAATCTTTTAAAGGTCATTGGGAATCAGAAATAAAAGTCTGGCCCTGAGGGTGAGACTCATCCTCCATAACGTGATCTGTTAAAAACTTAGGCAGTGAGTCTATAAACAAGTCATCAGCATCCCTCAGGAATCAAAGGCGGGGGGTGCTGCCAGAGAGGAGGGTGCGTTGCTCCTGTTGGTGTGTCTCTGCCCTGTCCCCGGAGGGACTGAGTTTTGCTGCTGCGGATGGAGCTAAGACCCTGCGTGGGTGGGTGCAGCTATCCACAGGAATGGCCCGGGAGTCCCTTGGACACCTTTTTCCTATGAGCTGGGCTCTGCTTCTGTGTTTGTGGTATGCTTTCCCACACGTAAATTCTGGTCCCTGCTGTAATCGGTCCTTGGCCAGCTTTTCAAAGCCTTGGCTTGGGTGGTGGCTGTGCTTTCTCAAAGGATGGGCCGTTCTCATCTCCCCTGGGTTTGAGCTTCTTGCTCGGCCCTGGAGCAAAGCGGTGTGCTTTTCCTGTTGCTCTTCTAAAGTCCTGCCTGGCTGTTATCTGCAGACCAGGAACACAACCTTTGCTGTTTGGTCTTAAGCCAAAATATTGCTTATTTTCTTTGTGCGTGGTGCAATATCTACAAGTCTGTGCAGAGCTGGACTATTTGTGCAATAGAAGCACAGATTTTATTTCCTCCCCCTTTTTTTCTTTCTTACTGCCCCAGCAAATAGCCCACTGAGCCAGAGGAGAACATTTCAGTAACAGATTTATTTTTTTTTTTAGCTCAGCTGTCATGGAATGGTTACATCCTGTCCCTTGTCTGCTAACCCCGGCTGTGCGTGTGTCTTCTGTAAGAGGGAGTGATACTGTGAGTCAGTGTGAAAGCTGACATGGTTTGGAGGTGGCATCTCTGATGGAAAGGGGAGGTTTGGAGATGACTGTGGTTATTGCATCCGTTCCTATGGCATGCCACTGCACACCCCTCTGGGATGCTGCCCAGAGCTGCGGTGGTCCTGGGGCTCCCTCCTGTCCGCTCCTGTAACACATCCCATCCCTGCCATGTTTTGCAGATTGAAGCGCTTATGATGGAGATGCAGAATCCAGATACAGGCATCAAGACACAGACGCAGAGGGTGATGATCACAAACATCCCCCATGCTGTGACAGGTAAGAGCTTTGCCAGGGGAGGGGACTGGGCCAAGGAAGTTAATCAAAGAGAAGCTGTGTGCGGACCCCATGGCCACCCCAGGGTTACCACTGCCTGGGTGCATGCTGGAGCCTACGTTTCCAAAAATATTTGCTGTACATCCTTTGAGACATACTCCCTCCCTTTATGTCATTCTCACTCGTGTCTCATTTCACTCTTAGCTCTTTGAATCAGAGATACAAAGGTTAATAATCACGTCCTTTTAGCTGTCTCACCTGAGTTTAATTCAAGTGACCTTGCTTCCTCTTAGCAGGTGAATAGCTGCTTCAGCCTCCAGACCTGTTGTATTCCTGGTGGCGCTGGATCACAAATAAGTATAAATAGTAAAATCCGATTAGGCAGACTGGAGTCAGACTGAACTTCAGAAATGAACAACAAACAATTAGACTCCCTTTTAATATTTCATTCTAATAATAATTTTTCTTTGGTATGCAGGAAGAGACTATTCAACCCACTTCTCTGCCTCTAAATGACAGCTTTTCCTCCTTCAAACAGGCTGAAGAAGAAACAGACAGGGAGCTGTGCTGTGTCACATACGGCATTACGGGCAGCTCTTATCACAGTCTCCTTTGTGCCTGCTAGCTCCTTTCACAGGGCACTATCAGTAACTCTGCTTCCCTGTTCTCCAAGCCTCCACAAAAGCTCTTGTGAGGCATCTTCCACTATAAATATTCACACATACTGTACCAAAGTTTCCTCCTCCTGCTTTGGTCTTTCTGTAGCACTTTGAAATCCAGAACAAAACCCCCCTGAAACTGGTGAGCTTGCTCCAGGCAACTCAGGAGACAGCTTAGCCAAATTGATTAATTTTTCCCCACTGTACTTGCAAAGCCTGGTAGGCCCTGTGTGTTGTTTGCCCCATTTTTTTTTTTTTTTTAAATGAGGAAGCAGAGGCAGTGAGATGAAGTCACTTGCCCATGGGTGCAGTCAGTGAAAGGGTAAAGGAGAACTTGGATGACATCTGAAGCTTGCTCTCAGCAGCACCCTCCATACATTACAGTACAAACCATATCCTGGCTTACATAGCTATTGTGCAGCTGATTTTGGTGGAGTGCTTTGCATCTGTAAAGGATCTGGCCTTGCCTCCCGTAGGTGTTAGGAAATAGTTGAGGCAGCACTGCAGAAAAGTCCCCTGTACTGAAGATGACATGCCAACTAGATTAAGTGCAGGAGGAACAAGTACTTCTCTTGATGTCTGACCAATGTAAAGTACCACTTCCTAAAAGTCCATGGCTACATGATGTGGAGGGAAGATGCCCGTTGGTGCTCATCCTCTTTGCGTGCTGTCTGCTTTATTCTGGTTCCTTAACCAGAATTGCTACAAGTTCCCTCTTGCATAAGTCATAAATTCTAGTCAACTTCTCATAGGCAAGGGAGTTACAGTCTCCTTGCATGGCAGTCATCACTTTCTAAACTATGGTATTTTTAGTGCTGCACAAGTTGCAAATATACTGATATGCTTCTGAGTGTTGCAAAAGAGACTGATTCATGTTTAGTGAGGGAATGGTGAAGACATTAGAGCAGTGGACACAGATCCACTGAAGAGAGCTCGGATCTTCACATGCAGGAAACCAACTAGTTAAATTCAATGTCAGTGAAATGGCTCGCAACAGAAAAGATAAATAAACCTCGTGTTAAATGCATGCCTTTGGGGGAAAATGCTTACAGAGAGAGCTGTCTAGAAATGAGTGATGAGATAATCCTTTAATTTCATCTATTTCAGGAAGCAGGCAGTAGGATAAGAGCTGAGCCCCTGTTAAAAAGTTAAGTCATCACTGCAATGTCAAGAAAGGTCAACACCTCAATCTGCAATCGTAGGGAACATTTGGAGGAAAAGGCCAATAATTGATCAGGGAATAAAGTGCATTTTTGCTCTGTTTAAATGGAAGGAGGTTCATGATATTTGCACCCCAGAACATAAAACTAAAACTGCTGAAATTTTATGCTGACTATGGGTATGACTGGCCACACGTCACCAAAAGAACTGGGAGAGATGACATGCTTGTGAATGCAGAAATCTTGTTTCCCTTTAACATGTACTGTGACCACTACAACTTGGATCTAAGACTCAGACATCCCTTCTGCACCAAAAGTCCTGTCTGTTAAAGGACTCAAGAGGACCGGTCACTCACTGGTCTTTTACAAAAACTGAGAGAGGACTGTGCTCTGTGAATCTGGAGATACTTTGCAGTGAATCTTTCAAGACAAGATGGTGCAAAACAAGGGGCACTTCACCTTCACTGGGCGTGGAAGCTGTTGAATTGCTTAAATCCTTTCTAAGCCAATGATGAGGGTTTAAGTGTTGCTCAGGCCACGTGTGCTTTTGCACACTCACGCTGTGCCATCCTGAGGTCACTGCCTGCCTCAGGCTCCCTCTCACAGGGACTGATGCCTGCTTGGTGAGGGGAAAGCCTGAATGAGAGCTTGGCCGGTGAGAGACCAGCAATGCATTTTATCGCCGCTTCTTTTGCGTGGAGCATTTGAAAGCATGTTTGCAAGAAGAAGTCAGTGCACTTGGTGGGATCTAGAGCACAGTAAGGGGTGAGGACTGGAGAGGTCTTGTTTAGGCCCATGGATTTTGGCACACTCCCAATTTCAAGCACTTGACATCTTCCTTGCTTTACAGGTAATGATATATTCCAGTGGATTCTCCAACGCTTGCAGATCACTGAGGAAGGTGAGTAGAAATGTAAAAATTGAGGCTTTTTCAGGTTTGAGTTGTAAAACTTTAAGGTCTCCATAGACAAAACTTCTTTAGATGAATTCTCTCCTGATTAGCAGCTCACTTCTAAATTCCAGTGCAGTGTTTCTGTGCAATCAAAATGTCTGCCTTCTCCTTTTTCAGAGGCGCTCCACCTGGGGGACCTGTTTGTCAAATATGGATACATCTACCCTCTTCAGGAGCCAAAGAATCTCACCCTTAAGACAGATGGCAGCCTGTAC
Source organism: Anhinga rufa (assembly GCA_013400875.1). Lineage (NCBI taxonomy): Eukaryota > Metazoa > Chordata > Aves > Suliformes > Anhingidae > Anhinga > Anhinga rufa. The sequence goes on along the minus strand of VZTV01042673.1, from coordinate 5,588 downwards.
AGGTTTCAAGTGAGTTGCACCTTGTCTAAAGCCATTGGGAGGGAGTGCAGCACTAGTTTTAAAAACAGGCAGCTGGGGCAATTCCCCAGGAGCTGTAGTTGTGAGGCCATGCTGTGTAGCTATGCTTAGTCATTCAGTGTGCAGGAGGAAGGAGGAAGGGATCCACAGGCCAGTTTCCCCAGTTCTGTGTATCAGATTACAGTTTACAGGCAAACTGTGGTACTTCCTTCAACTAAATTGGCATACCTGTTCAACTTCAAAATAGCTGTGCTTTTTTCCAAAAGTGTGTTGCCTTCCAGATCTTAAAGTAGCAAATGGTTGAAAACAGAATCATCTGGGGAGACCGAATAATGAATATACAAAATGCACAGTAATAACGGGATGTCAGGTTCATGGTTGGACTGTTTCCACTATGATGGGAAATTAGGGTACCCTCATTTGTACTTTGAATGAGGAGTCTAGTTCCCTCATGGTCCCAAATCAGGCTCCAGCATGAATGCTCAGGCAGGAGTGAGCAGTTGGCCATGTTAACCAAGTGCAGAGCAGGAGTGGATTTGACATTGGCAGTCTGCTGACCTCGATTCTCCTGCTGTAGTTGGCCTGCATGACTGTGCGATCCGACATGCAGCTAAGAAGCTGAGGCTCTGAGTATAGCAGAGAACTTTCCTCTCCCTCCATCGTGGATGGTGCTGTGCACCTCTCGGCATGAGTTCAGGGCTACTGTGCACTAATGAAAGGCTTGTTTTGCTGCAGACCCCCTACTTCTGGCCTGCGCAGAGCTGGCCTGCTGATGACACAGACTATGGTAAGTGATAGCATTGTATGTGTTTAGGAGGTGTAGTGCAAGCCCACGTGTTCGTGCATGCAGTCCTGCACCACGTTTGCTGTTCATCTTTTTGTGCTGCGCGTCTGTGTGCAATAACCAGCTCTTGCATTTTCTTTCATACTATTTTACGAATAATTCTCAGTAATGCTGAATTGAGGGCATGCTCTGGATGTGACTGCCTTGTGGTGGCCTTGATGAGAGAAAGGGCTTAAGCTTCTCTTGCGTTCCACTAAGATCCATCAGACTGGAACACATCTGAAACACTCTGCTGGGTAGGAAAGACTTTAAACACAAGGCTAGGTTTCCCTGAGTAGTTAAGTGTATTCCTGGGTCTGAGGCCAAGACTGACTTTCTGTAGATTTGGATCAAGTCCTGCATTCAGAGATAGCTCTTTCTTTATATAATGCACAGTGGCTCCAGATATCTCCTGATGGCTCTTTCCATATCAATCTTTTGTTGCCTTTATAATGCTTTTTATTATAGGGCTGGTCATGAGAGTTAGGCTGATCAGCTTGGATTGCTCCTGTGGGCTGTGCAGTTCACAGACTGATTTGTTTATACCAAGATTGTCCTCTGGCTTTTATCTACATTATGCTGTAGATCTGGGGAAATAAAAAAAACTCATTTTAGATTGGAATGTTTTTAATAGAACTTGGAACAAAACATTGGCCTGTATTCGGAAAACTTGGAGGTTAAACTCTGAAGAACTTCAGCATCTTAAAGATTTGGTCCAGTATCCTTTGACCCGTGAAACCCTGGCTGAGTTCCCAAAGGCGGAGTGACTGCTGGCAGAAGGCACACACTGCTGGTTCTGCATGGCTGCTCCCAGCCTGGGCACTGGATCGTGAAGCATCAGCGACAAAGTGAAAGCACCAAGTCCGTTTTTCTTCAGTGAGCTGTTGTGAACTTGTAGCTCAGGCCATGGGAAGATGTTGTAACAGACAAAGATTTCTGGTTTTGTCATGTGGGTAAATTTTTAATTATTCTTGGATTTGTTGGTCTAAGTATAACTGGCTTCTTATTTGCTTCTCCCTCCACAGCAATTTACCTAGCAAAGAAGAACATTAAGAGGAAAGGGATTTTAGAAGAATATGAAAAGGTAAGGAGATGTTGTATTTGTTCCATTGTGAGCCCCTCATTTGCTATAGCTTTAGCCCTCTGTTATGCTCCTGCTAATGCATGGAGCATGGCAAAAAATCACCTCTTCAATTGTATGAGGTGTTACTCCAGCAGTGTCAAAAGCCAACATTTTGGAAGTGAAAAAGTGGCCAGTACAGGAAAATACTCTGAAGTCAATGATAATTTTAGTAGGGATAATTGCTCTCTTTGCAATGGTATTTTTGAACTGTTGCAATTCACATAATTACATTCAGAACAATCCAGATTTCTTGGCTTGGTTGCCAGCCTGGCCTAGTTGAGCTATGGAGAGTCAAGAAAGCCCTAGCATGGGAGCGCTTGTCCAGAATTTTCACACTAACTGGTTTTTAATTTTTGTTCCAGGAACATTACAACATGCTCAATCAAAAAATAAACTACAAGTGGGACTTTGTTATTATGCAGGCCAAAGAGCAGTATAAGTGAGTTGACTTGCATTCCCTTATTTGCATCATTGGGGAGGGTATGAGGAGGCAGAGCTTAGCTGTCTTGGTACACAGTTAAATTACAGTTTAAAAACATAAACTGCAGCTTTAAAATAACTTGCAAGTGCCCCTCAAGATTGTGACACAGACCTGCCTTTCATTTTGGCTTTGGGGTTCTTCCATTTAACACGTAAACTTTGTTCACTTCAAGTGAAGGATTTCAGATGTTTTCAAATGTCTGGACACCCGCTTGCAAAGCGTCGCCCTTGCCCACTGCACCTGGGTTTCTCTCCCTGCCTGGCATTTGTCTGCCAAAGGCGTGGAATCAGCGTAGGTTGTGAGAGCACAGGCGGGGGTGGGTGTCTTTCCTGCAGACACATGCGCATGCCTCTCTGCAAATGGTTGTTGTACATGCGTAAGCGTGCAAGGGGAGGTTTAGATTTTGCACCTGACGTGACTCCCTGAAGAAGGTGAGGTCTGATGCTGCAGTGTGCAAGCCCTCATTAGAGACAGCTGCTTTTAGCTCAGGGTTGTCCATGAGCATTTGTGGATCAGGCTGCTGGACTTAGGACCTGTTCTTGGTCTGGTTCAGTTACTGCTTGCACATGTCTCACAGCTGAACTGAATTGCCTGAATCAAGGAGCTAGGAATGTTCCCAGCAGGGACTTCTGGAGAAAACTCTGAAGTGCATACTTAGGCAATCCTTCAAATTCCCAGGAAAGCTGGTGAACATGAGATGGGATCACTGCTTTGGAGATAGGATCTCTCCTACTTCTATGGATTCCTTTTACCTTTTTTTACATCCCAGCATGGCAGACACTGCCTCTGCTGTCTTCACTGGGATAGTAGCCAAGTCGTCAGAATACAGTTCATCAGATAACTGTCTCATTAAACATGAGACTGTTGTTCTTTTAAATTGAGGTCAGACTTGGGCTAAGAGATGCCAAATGCAGTTTTAAAGTTAGATACCGAGACTGTGTCTGAACTAGTAGATGAAACATGTCTGAGGCTGTTTGATGATGATGCTGGGGCAGACTGGTGCAGAACAGCCCGCATCCACCCTGTTAACCACAGTAGGGTGGCCACATGCAAACAGCCTATTGGAAATGCTCCCTTGCCCATGCTAAGTCCCAAGTTGTGCCCAGGACTTGTCTGGGAAAGAATTAGTTGGTCCAAGCCCAAACCATGCTGGTGGTGCTTCTATTTAATAGTAGAGGTGATCTGGGTTTTAGTGCCTGGGAACACTGCTTGGCCCCATTTCCAAATCATTTCTGTAAGAAATGCCCCCCTTTACTGTGAGACATGTCTGGGATGTATCTCTGCATGGCAGTCCTCAGATACTGCCCGGGGACATCGGAGGTGGATAAACATGAGGCAGCAGAACTGACCGCAAGTAGCGGATTGTTACCATAAAACTGTCTAATCAAAAGAGGATGTGTCTGCTCCCAGCTGAGCTCAGGAAGATGATGATTTCTCAAAAGCTACAGTCATGTGCGGCCATGTGAACAGCATGATCTGCAGTCCAGAATTAGGTGGGGTGAGATGTGGTCAGGAGGCTGCATCAGAGCATCACAAAATCAGGCTGGGACCCATGGGGCGGGGGGACTGGAGGTGTGCCCCCTTTCTCATCCCACTGGTTTTAGGAGAGGAAAATTAATTAATTCCCCATGTAGAGTTAAATCCTATTCTTGGCTTTGCAGGGCAGGGAAAGAGCGGAAGAAGGCGGATAGGTATGCCCTGGACTGCCAGGAGAGAGCCTACTGGCTTGTGAACCGAACTCCTGTAAGTAGAGGATGTCGGCGTGTGGGTTTGGTGCCCTCCCTGCAGCCACCTGGGACAAACTCCCACATGCTAAGGGCATGGCTGTGGGAATGGCCTCGGGGCTGTGCACCCTGTCCCTTCTCCTCGGGGAAGGTGTCAGTCCAGGCCTGCCCTGAGTCCACACCTTTCTCCTTGGCTGTCCTCAAAGGTGCAAGGGAGGGAGGTCCAGCTGTAGCACCCATCCTCAGAGGGGAGCATTGCCAGATGCAGGGGGCAGATCTCCCTCGAGGCACTGCTGGCTGGGAGCTGCTGGCAGTGGAGCCCTCAGGGGCTCGGGGGTCTCCTCGTGCATTTGTGTGACCTGCAAACTTTAAAACAAATGAGTTACAAAGCTGTTGATGTTTCTTGTTCATAACAGCCCGGCATGCTAGATGTCCTAGAGTATGGATTAGACCGCGTAACGGATCCCAGTGAAAATAAGGTAAACCAGGTGAGACAGGTTTTCTTTTCACATCTGCTGAATTTGTTCAGGAAGACCTAGACAATGTCCCTGGGATTGTGGGTTTTTGGGCACCGCAGGCTGAGCAAGTCAGCTCAGCTGTGACAGCCAAACAGGCCAGAAGTTGAAGCTGTCTCATTGTCCAGGGGGTGGGGCCCTCAAAGCAGACTTTGGCAGCATCTTTTGGCTTGAAAATACTTTGTCAGCTTTCTTGCCACACCAGTTAGTGTGAGTGTCTAGCTACAGGACATGTTTTCTCTGCTGGTGAAGCTGAATTAAGGAATCTTCTACCTCCAGGTGCTTGTTGCTGCCTTTTTATTACTGGTGAATGGTGAGAGGTTGTGGGGTATAAAGGATCAGAGGAAAGATCCAGGTTTAAAATAAAATGACAGAATACCTCCAAAAGGGTAGTGTGTGGCAAGATTGAGAAGTGATGTGGTGGGTAGGAGACACAAAATGTTGCCTAAAAATGCATACTATATAGCCAGACCATAAAGAAACAGTTTATGAACTGAGGCCATGGAGGCTGTACCTGGGCAGGACTGGTTCAGAGTCCACAGTAAGACAAATGCAATCAGCAGATGAGTTGCTGGAGCTGTTCTTCTCTTTCTCCATCAGTCCTTTTAAGCGATCCCACATTTGTGCACTTAATGGTGTTCATTTGGAAGTGAAGCCAAAGTGCCTCTCAGCAATTAACTGCAAATGTTACTGCGATCACACTCACTGTATTCCCACAACTTCTCATTTTTGTAACAGCCTTTAAACATCTGAACAGCCAGAGGCAGGATAATTGCTTTGGCCAACTGTGTTCTGTTGCTATAGAGACTGAAAATGAGCAAAATGTAGGGTTGGGGTGTATTTTATTTTTTCTCTTGCTGTAAGTAGCAGCTGCTGAAAGGCCCACCCCCCCTTTTTTTTTTTT
>VZTV01042672.1:272-11853 GCA_013400875.1 Anhinga rufa | reverse complement strand
CTGTAAATCTGGTGGAACATGGGTAGGGTGGAAAATCACAGGGTCTTAAATTTAGTGAGTCAATGACAACTGCTTTTGCTAAAATAAAGTTCCTGCTGCTCCATGTGAACAGTCTGGGATTAGGTGCAGGTCACAAGCCTTCCGGGCTGCTGAGATAGAGCTCTATGGAATAAATAGAGGACATAACAAAGTAAGCATCAGAATGACAGCTCAACAAAATCGTTAATGAAAGCTTTTCTCACGAAGGCTAACAAGTGAAATACCTCCAAGTGATGGCACTAAAGAAAATGCCTCGGAGTCAAGTCTCTTGGCCTTAAGTTTTCCTAGGTCATGCACTCTAAGACCTTTTCCGAGAGAAGTGTCTGTGACTGTAAGAATTCACCTGCTGTGCTTATCCCTGAATGATAGGAGTTCTTGCCTTACAAATGAAGGGAAGAACTGATTTCCATTTCTCCCATAAAATGCACAATATTATGCAATCCCAAGTGACTTGCTTTGTGTGTGTGTGTTTAATTTTTTTTTTTTTCTGGCAGTGCTTAATTATATCAGAAAGGTATTCTTTGAAAAAAGTAGACATATTGGAATTTCTCACTGATGTAACAAACCCTCTGTTCTGAGTGGAATAAAATGTAGAGCAAATATTGTCATGTGAGGATAGGTTAGTTGTTCTGTAGGTTTCCTGGCCTGACTGTCAACTGAGTTGCCAGCGTTGGATGTGGGGATTTTGCCCAAAATCAGATCAAGGGTGCCAGTTCTGTCTGTGAGTTCCAGTTTTAGTCGTCCTGACTTTTTGGAAAACAGTGTAAAACCCTTTACTTCTAAACATCAGCACAAGTTTATCCTTTACCTCTTGTTCACTAATACATTTTTTTCAGCTTATACTGCCCAAGTGTTGAGGGGCGGATTTTTCATGACTGTATGCAAGTGACACAGTAATGCAGATCACCTGTCAGTGTTTAGTGCTGGTAATGCCTGTGCCCTAATTTGATTTGAGAATATTGGAGAAATATTTTGAAGCTTATTTGATGAATTGCAATAAACTGTATAGTCCAAATTTCTAATATGAGTGATTATTCATGTTTTTAGTACCAAAACATTGAAATAGTGTTATCTGTGAATGATAACGTATTAGAAAACAATTATTTTTATGGGCATTTAAAATGTGGCTGAATCAGATGAGTAAATTTCTTGCCAAACTTGAATCACCACTTGAATTCTCTCTGACCCTTATTGATTCTTAATATTTCTGTTGTTCATAGCCTGCATTTTTGCCTTTAGACTAAATAAGGGAAATGTCTCATTCAAGACAAAAGAATGGTACTTGTAGCTATGAAGATTTCTTGGCACATTCCCCACATAGATAGGAATAATTCTATCTGTCTTCCTAGTGACTTAACTCTGTGGCAACCATTTAAATCGACTGATCAGTTGTTGGCCAAAGGGAATAACGTATTTGCAGAGAAAGCTTTTTCTATATGTGTGGCATATATGAGCGTGTGCATGTATGTGCCTGACTTTTCTTAAGAAGAACAGTTTTGATGAACAAAGGGGAAAAAAATATAGTGTGAATGATGGTCTGTGTGCAGTCAAACATCTGCTCTGGGTTCTGATATCATTACTTCAGAGATAGCAAAGTAGAGGAAGAAATATATACGATGCATAGTGACCTATCCTGTCAGACAGAACAATTTCTGTCTAGGTGTTTAGTTATTTTAGACCCCAGCCCTGCAAAATACTAAATACACAGCATTCTCTGTTTCTGAGTGGAAATATACTAAAAATTAATAGTACTACACTACGGAAATAGGTCTCATGTAAGTGGGTTAAAAGGGGTGTAGTAGTGGTGGGAGGAGCCAATTTAAATTACTAGGGGAATCCAGTACCAACAGTACCAATCAAAACTCAAAACTTTTGGATGCTTGAAGATGCTTATTAAACTTTAAGTCACAAAATAGTGCTATTTCCAGTCATGTAAGCTTGTTTATTCCTTTTGCCACTATCTTCTATATTTAGTCATAGAAAAAATAAATAGCTTAAAAAATGGTGGGTTCATCTGTGGGTATTTTTTTTGCAACAGGTGTTTTAAACCAAAGTTCAGCAACTGAGTACATTAGAATGGTAGCACCACTTCTGTCCTTCCAGTAATTCAGTTGAAAGTAGCAAGCTGAAGTAATGCATAATGCCAACACTGAGTTCTGGGCCTTGGCAGACTGGTATTTCAGCAGGATCTAGAAACCCGACAGGAAAAAAAAAATATTTCTTAGCTGAAGAGGATTCTGTTTTAAACTGAGAACTTATTTTCACTTTCTAGACTCGGTCATCTAGCTTTTTTTAGTTAATTTCCTGTGTTTGCGCTGAGGAGGCTTGAGAAGCTGGCTTTTGCAATACTAATAACTGAAAATAACTTGTTTAGACTCTTGAGATGTATTGGAAGTATTTAGTAATCTGTGCAGGCTTGAAAGTTGACAGAGGACAATTTCTGCTCTTGTGAGATTTATGGCATAGGGCTATAGATACTGTAATGTCATTGGGGGGAGGAAGAAAAATTGTCCCATATTACTGATGTAGACATTTTGTGTTACATATCCTAGTATTGCACAGGTAATCTGTTTCTGAAGAACAGTAAACTTATTTTGAATTTTCCTTTTGGGCGAGAGACTTGCAATATAGCCACATTTACACAAACTATTCTTTTTTAGCTGTGAGGTTTTATTACTCTGGGCAAGGGGAAGATGGGTTTGAAACACTGTTTTTTGGTTGGTTTTTTTTTTTATTGTAAGTATCATAATGGCCTATGAAAAATGTCACCAAGACTTTAAAGTGGAAGGGAAAAGGTAAAATGTAATAAGTTTTGATAGGTGAGAATGAAAGTGACTCAACAAACTCCTAATTAATATTATTTATTTAAAAGTTAAATTTCCTGACACAACTTAGTGAATCAAATGCCTCTGGCTTGCAGAGAGATCTCAGGCCTTAGTCTGTGACCTATCAGGTAAGGCTGGTGTCCCTAACATTAGGGTTTCTACTTAACAACTCACTTCTTGCAAGTAGATACTGAATTGAAGTTGTCAAAGAATTGTTTTTCTAGGGGCAGTGACTACTGCAATGGAAATACTTTTTACACTGAATAAATAGCTTGTTTTAGGATAAACAAAAAAACATAGAGACAGCTGGATAAGCAGATGTGTCAACCTATACATGTGGACAAGAAGCAAGTCCAATTTCTTAGAGCTGTTACTTTTCCATTGGTAGCATATTCCTGGATCAAAAGAATGGCCCCACTCTGAATCTGTTTGATCTGTTATTGCTATTTTTACAGTCTAATGGTCTTTTAAAGTTTTGGTTCAAATAACTGTAACTTAAATTAGCCATCTTTCACTACTTTTTCCCTTTCCTTCCTATTCTCCTTGCAGAGTGCATTGAGATTTGTCTACACAAATAGTCTCAATCTATATTAACAATCACTTATTTGAAGAAACTCTGTTATAGTGCCTAGTGCGATGAAGCAGTCCTAAATATTCATTAATATATCATGTCCAACATGCTTCATCATTTTTAAAGCCTCCATGACTTTCATATCTATTACAAGATAAGGTCAGATAGTTTTGTAGGGACAAACTCTGCAACTGCAGAGAATCTTGTGACTTAGATTACATCTTACAGAGGACAATAATGCAGTCTGTAGAGTTACATATTTCTTAGGGGGATTGACATATACGTTTCCAGGCAACTCCTTGCTGATGATCAGGTTTCGTACTCCAAAATTTTTTCAAACTAATAAATACTAATTTGTATTAGGTTAGCCTCTTATGAGGAACTGGAAATGTGGAAAGGAAAGCCTCTCTGATTACAGGCACTGCATCATGATCAGCCTTGTTTGGTAATGAAGTTAGTGGGTGCAGTGATATTTAAACTCTTCAAGTATTTTTTGAGAAGTGTGTTTAGGTACTGGGCATCCGTTGTTAGGCTATTAAGCAGCTTCTCTTGGTCTAATCTACTTTTTGATCACTGCTGATATTGATACTGTAGTTTTGCAGTGGAGAATTGACTTTCTTTTAAAAGAAAGTCATTGTTTAATGCTCTGCCTTTGACCAATGAGAATTTCTTGTTCTAATTTACCTTCATACTAATTAATGACTTCATATTTAGCTGGATCAAGACCTTTCCATGGATAAGATGGACAAATTCTCCAAGAAGCTCTAGTGACTGACTGGGACGTCCCAGATCCACATATGAATATTGCTAAAGGCTCAATTTGTACCTGTCAGTGCCAAATAGGTGAGAAACTGTCTCTATTAATCCAGTTCCTGACACTGCTGGTAACAGCACTTCTGAATAGAATTCTGTAACAGGTCCTTGCCAAGGTCAGGCAACTGAGAGTTTACTGCTATCGTGAAAACCAGTAGCATGGTATCTGGTTGTTTGCTTTTTTCCTTTGAGTTGCTAAAAATTATTCTATGTCGCAATGTGGAATTATAGGAGACCTAATCTTTTTAAAGAAAATAGTAGCAGGTTAACATTTCTGTAGCTGCTTTTTTAGCATGCTTGTTTTTTGGATAGTGAATCATAAAAATAACGCCAACAATAAAAGCCAACCAAGAAAATGAAGCAACAATGGCCTCTTTCCTGAGATGCTTCAAAATTGTATGAGATGTACTTATTAATATTCTCAATTCCTACTGCATTTTTAATTTAATTATGATATTCTGTTTTGAACCTAGATATGCCTTTACACAAGAAGACCTTATCTCTTCTCCATAAATATGTTTTAGCTGTGTAGTAATTTTTTATATAGAAGACCACTCTACTACTTTGTTTGAACTTTTTATTTTTACAAGCATTGAAGGTGTGCAGACTGCACTTCTTTGTTTTCATATACAAAGGACAATCAGTCTGAGTTTTAATAGATACTTAACAGAACAGAAAATAAAGAAAAACTGAGGAGGTGTAATATTGCTTTTGAATAGACTGCAGCTGAACAAAAAATTTTCAGTCTTTGTAGATGGAAGATATCCTTTATAAGCAAAACCCTTCAACAGGGAAGGTATAACACAGGAAAACATGACTAAACTAAATTTGAATCCAGGTATCTGAATTCTTGCTGGGGCCAAATTTCTTCTATGCTATTAACAGGAAAAAACCAACAAAACTCAAACTAATTCCTGAAGTAATAGTGTCTCTGTATTTCAGAGAAATCTTCTCTAATGTTAATGTTTCCTGTTATTGCCTTTTTCATCAACTGTTTGGTAGAGAAAGGATGTGTTAAAAACCAACAGAGAAAGAAAAAAAAAAAAATATTGAAAAAGTTGCCCTAAGAATCCTTAAGAGAAGTGTTAGATGAAGCTAAAATATTTGTCTACTTAGAAATGCGAGACAGCTGGTAATTGAAAGATATCACTGTATCTATTGATGTTTTTCATGTTGTTTATTTTGATATGCTTCTAAGAACAATATCTGCATGAATAATAAAGGCATACATTGATTGGTCTGTCCCATTAGAATGATGTATAATTGTATTACGACTGGAGTGTTGGAATGTGATGGTTTATAACTTATGGGGTTATAAGGTGTGGTTAAGACTACTGTAGGAAATAGGTTGTGAACATTAACCTTTGATGTCAATGGGGGACAAAGGCAAGGAAAAGGCAGCAGAGGCAATGCCCTCCCTCCCAGAGCCAGTACATAGCACCATCAATACACCAAAGTTGCATCTGAAATTTGTAGGTCTTGTTTTGGATTTTAAAATGAGCTTTACTTGTGGTGGTTAGTTAGATTTTGACAGCACAAGTGTAATTCTAAAAATCTGTCCAGCATTTTTTTGTTCTTTAGGAAAATTCAGAAAACACTTAATCATGAAAGCACTGTCAGGTTTATGTCAAACAAATACTAGTTTGTAGAGAGAGGGATTTCCTCTTCACAAATTCCTCAAGAAACACTTGCTGTTCTGGTTACTGGTCTTGAGCTAACATCCATCCTACACTAGGCAAACGTTGTGTTTCCACAAAGCTTTACCTTTATCGGTAGGTCATTTCTGGCTTGACTTGCTGTCCTCAGTACCCTTAATTACCTGGCTCACCAGGTGCAAACACCATGTCATTGTTTCAAGGATATGGTGGTACTTGTGCTCTCCAGAAATCTTGGGTTTCTGAAGCATTCACAGCTTTTAGCATGATAAAGCAACCTCTAAGGAACATAGCAAACCGTTTGTTTCCACCTGGCTCCCCAGCTCAGACCAGTTAGCAAAACTAATTTGCCAATGTCTAAATACTGGAGTGATACTCTCAGTCTTTATACATAGTTAAGTCAACCTAACGTATTCTTATTTTGATATAGAATATGGCAGGTGTATATTTGGCTTCCACAGGGCTAGAACTCCTTATGATGTTTATTTCCTGACTGATACTCAAAGGAACAAAGTGTGGCTGAATTATAGAAAAAAAATACCCATGTATTTAAATCCCAGTACCTATGTCCAATCTTATTCTCTCCCTGCCTTTTAAAAAAAAAAAAAAAAAGACCAAGATTTAAAAAAGTCCAAAAAGTCTTCACTGCTTTCCTGAGAGCACTAGGTTTGCTCTCAGAGGACACTTAAACCTGCTCTTTGGAGGGAGAGGAAAAAATAAAAATTATGATCCATGAAAGTAAGACTTCTGAGTTCTGTCACAGATAGCATCCAAAATGGTGTGCTGGGTTTGGCTGGGACAGAGTTAATTTCCTTCACTGTAGCTGGTATAGTCCTGATGGCACATGGATGTTTTAGTTGTTAAGTAGCACCTATACTAGTGAGGGATCTCTCCAGCTTCCCATGCTCTGCCACCTGCACAAGAAGCTGGGAGGGGAGGGGCCACAGCCAAGTCAGCTGATCCAAACTGGCCAATGGGGTATTCCATATCATATGATGTCATGACCAGTATATTGACTGGGGAGTTGGCATGGGGTGGGCAGCGTTGGCCGGTGGGTGATGGTGAGCGGTTGCAGCATGTGTTGCTTGTTTTGGTGGTTTATTCCCCATCCCCTCCTCCGGGTTTTGTGTCTCTCTTGTTATTTTCCTTTTTATTATATTATTGTTGTTTTTATTATTATTGTTTTGGTTTTTTATTATTAAACTGTTCTTATCTCAACCTACGAGCTTTCTCACTTTTACCTTTCTGATTCTCTCCCCCGTCCTGCCGGTGGGGCAGTGAGCGAGCAGCTGAGTGGGGCTGCGGTGCTGGCTGGGGTTAAACCACAACAAATGGTTACAAGAAAGCTGTGAAAGACCCTTCAATGAAATATACTTCATGCCTGGTGACTGACACAGAGTTTTAATTTCAGGTTAAATATAAGTCAAAAATATCTTTTCTGCACAGAAGTCCTTAGTACTTTTTTTAATTAAGATGTTATGGCAAAGCTGTCTTGTAATTAGCAGAAGGTTTTGCATTAANAACACAACAACAACAAAAAAACCCACAACCAAACAAAAAAAGAAAACCAAAAACCAAACCCACAACAACCAATAACCCTGGAAAATAGAAAGCATTTTGGTTTTATTTGCCAAAATCCCAGATTTGTTTGGCAATCCTGTTCTTTAATGCAGAAGGGAGAAAAATAAACTATTATTGGTGCAAAGGTGTATTTGTCTAGTATTGAATGTTATGGTGGGGGGAAAGAGTATTATAGTTCCTTATAGGGTATCAACTGTAGTCTTTATGAAACCCATCATAATCCTTTAAAGAATAACTTACACCACAAGAGCAGATATTATGCAGAGCAATTGACCTGAATTACTAATTCTGCTGTCAAGATAGATTCTGTCTTTTATAATCTGTATTAATATGGATATTCACTAGCTTTCAGTAAACTCCTGGACTATAAGCATATATAAAGTGGCATTCAAGACCAGTTCCTATAAACATAGTTGTTTTCTCAAGTTGAACGTACCCTTCTTCAACATCTCTGTTTCTAAACTTTAGGTTCTACATAAAGATTTTCAGCAAAGAAATTGGTGGGACTTTTACGCTCTAGGGCATAAAGATCAGTCCCTTTCATTCTGATATCTAGCGAACTTCACCCAAAGAAATGTGTAGTTTGGATGGTGTTTTAGTTCCTTTTGACTAATCCACTTCTTCCCACGTGTTAGAGAACCTGCCCTTTATTCACTACACCTATATAGGGTGGAAAACACAGCATGTAAGTATTACTCTAATCTTGGGGTGGAATGTTGCGGATGGACATCAAGGCCTAAATAGAAATAAACCATAAAAGAATATGAATTTTTCATTTCCCTGTATGTTAGATTCTAGGAACTGACTGGTGTGACCTGAACACTTTCTTGCACATATCCCTAGCATGTAGTGTGTAGCTTTAGGAAGCAGAAGGCACGAGACAGGTATGTTACTACTGAGCTCAAACAATGGGACTTTTTGATGCATAGGCAAAGATTGTGTTAGATGTCTGCTCTGTCACTCTACATCTCACTTTTTCCATGGAAGCTTTCTTCCTGGGATATTTAGAACTATGTTTCTTAAAATAATACTGAGATGTGTTTGGCTTGTTTCCGTATTTATTATTTGCTTTAAAGAGGTCTATAATAATTCCAAACTACCACACTCTCTTAATTGTTAGTGACTGCATGAAAAAATAAAGTCAAGTATTTCTTTGCCTTGAACTTGATTATTAAAACACATTCATAAGATTGAGCTCGGAAATTTGAGTACAGTGCCACTGCTGACACCAGTCAAGACTTCGTTAGAGGGAACTCAACATACTAGTTTTAACATTAAACACAGACATAAACATTTATGAGTCTTTGGAAGATTCTTTTTAAATTGTAGGTTAACAATAACAATTATAAGTTAAGAAGTCAGCTTTACTGGCACGTCTCATACCTGAATACTGATAAAATACTATCCAGGTGACCATGTGTGTCTCTAGCTCATGATGATTTTGTTAATAAACTTTCCTTTCTGCTGAATCCCAATACAACATATCAATTTAACGTAATTTTTGAACCAGAAAAGAACTGTATTTTGTCTGTTAGTCATAGGTCAGGAGTTGTATTCAACAGAAAGTATGCTGATAATGTGACTACCTATGGGTTCTGCTTGTTCCAAGAGTCAAAACTGAATGAAACTTGTTGAATGAAAGTCCTGCAGAAATTAGTAGAGTAGGTGTGACTTCTGCAGACTCCCTTCTGGGGAGGAGGGAAGTTCCCTAAGGAGTCAGGAAGGGATCGTCATAAACTAAACTTTCACTTTGCTGAAGTTGGTGGCAACATTGCTTTTTTGACTGACTGAAGAATGGAATTAGCTTGCCAGTCTCAGGTAAATTAGCTTGTTGAGTCATAATGGGTAATGCTGTATACCCCAGGAAGAACCAGCTCGGCTTTTTCTTCTACTGTGCACAAGGTGCTCAGGGATTGTCTCATGGAGCTACTGCCTGACAGAGTGATTACTGATGCTCTTGGTATTTGCTTTCTCATGTTACATGTGATATAAATTACAATACAAAATAAGGAATTTTCCTGAGTACTCATTATGCTGTTACAAAACGTGAAAAACACATTGGTTTCTACTTCCTGAATATAAGATTTATTTTTAATATCTTAAGTATTAATAATGTAGTATTTTAGGTACTTAATTAGCAAAATAACAAATGGAAAGTTATTCTATGACTAAATTTAAAGTTATGTTGGTGATGAAATAATTTATACATGTATTTCACTAATTTATTTTATGGTTATTAAAAACATAAGCACTTCCTTAGAGTTTTAATATCCAGACTAAATAATAAGCTGCTTCTGCTGTGCCTAGTATATTCAAATATATTTGTTGTTAATTCTTTATAATAAGTCATTAAAAGCATATTTTAGAGGCTTTGTAGCTCTTCTCAACAATAGCACCCCGTAGGTGATACTTTTACTACCAGGAATTACTGGGTTAGGGAGTCCCTGGATGTACTTCATATTTCATATGCTAGAAATCTAGGAAAAAATCTTAAACTGTTTCAAAAGGCATCCATGAAAGAAATGTCTGTTTATTATTACTTTCTGGTTCTGTCTGCAGTACTTAAAGTACTTTTCCTTAATTGTGCACATTTAAGGAAAGCTCCAAACTTTGCTATAAAACCTCCTCTGCTCTCTTCTAACTATGCGTGGTCTAGAGCACCGTAAGTGATTTTGAGTGAGAACAAACACTTTGTGTATATAACTACTTATATGCACTGTGCTAACGTGCTAACCAGCCAGTTGGTGTGGGTTTGGCTCCCTTGTTTGCATTTGTGTTAGTATGGGCTATAAGAATGCATTGTGCTTTAACAGCTATTCTTCATGGTACTGTTTTTTTGTTTGGGTGTTATACAGGTTAATGTTGTGAAAGAGTGATCTCATTGTAGGCACACACAAACCAGACTAGATATAACTCAAAAGTACTTGTTGACACAGGCTTCTACTGTATTAAAACTGAATGCTCTTCACTATTACAAGGTTGCAAATATTTTAGCTAATTTTTAAATTACTTGTAAATTGTTCTTTTGAACTGTTGTCATGAAGACACTTGTCTGACCAAACCCACTCAGCTAGGAGAAAACCCAAGCAAACACAAAACAATGCAACTTTACTTCTAGCATTCATTTTCAAAGCTGGCAAGTGTCAGGTTTAATGTTTATATTTGCCTATTGACCTTATATGGAAATTATGCACTGACTTTTTGGATGAAAGTAAGCTCAGCAGTTGTCCATATAATTGCAATCCTGGTCCCTACTGTTAAGAGGCTGAATCTTCCTTTTTCCAAAAATTAATTAAAACAGCTCATTCTACTTGTTAACGGAACTTGTGTGAAATTTGAGTGCCCTTCAAGAGCATAGAGGTAATAAAGTCAGTCTTCTCTAGAAAACAGTTATAAAATTATGACACGATTTCATAATTTGTACTTGTTGCAAAAAGCTTTTATGTTTGTTATAGAACACTTGAGTTAAATGTATTCTGTAAACACCTGTCAAAAGTAACACAAGAATGTGGTAAAATGAAAATTTTTCTAATATTCTACTAATACTAATAGTAGTCTAAAAATGGCTTGAAAGAGAGCTATCTTCTAGTTTTGTGTAAAATAAATACCAATCTTCAGATGATACTTGGTGTTTTCCACTTTGGTCATTAGTGTTCTGCAGTTTTTTGTTTGGGCAATCTGTTGTAAGCAGATTTGTATCTCTGAAAACCATCTAGTTGCTTAAAGCTAGCTTTTAAAGCAATCAAGTGTTCTGCTCAGCACGCTGTTATGGAGCTGGTGACCTCTTTCTTGAATACTCATGGAACATATTATTCATAGACCTATCAGCATGTCTATGAATCAACTTCAATGTGCCTTACTTTGAGCTCGCTCTTGGAGAGAATATAAAGTAAGTTTAATAGGGTTTATCAACACCCAATGGAGTTGCATCAGGTCATGATATATGACAAAATGCAGACCTCTTTCTGGGGGAGGAATCAAATCAAATGCACCCAATTTGTGGGCATTTTAAAGCAATGTATAGAGACAACCTGCTTATTACCATTTTCTTCACAGATTATTACCATAATCTTCACAGTATGGGTATGAAAAAGATA
>VZTV01042670.1:1410-13966 GCA_013400875.1 Anhinga rufa | reverse complement strand
TAAACAAACTAATTGCACTGGCTCTATTTCTGTACTAATTTGCCAATGCTACAGGCATGCAATTGTTCAGCTAGCTATCTTGGGATTCTCTTTTGTAAATATGGGAGCAGTGCTATAGCTGGTCATATCAGATATGTTCATTTTACTATAAAATACAGTGGTGTTATACACTGATTTTAAGAAACTGTTAGTAGATTGTACTAGATATTTATTGAATATTAGAGGCACTGCAAGGTCAGCAATATTTCTTACTGATTGCATTAGTTTGTCTCTGGAAAAGACTGTGCAACAAAATTATCTCTGTTTTCAATGCCTCCAGTAAGTATACCATGCATTTGGTGTTATTTCTGTAGCTTCATCTGCTGATATTTACAATTAAAATTGCATTTTTTATTGGAATTTCTTATGTGATAGCATGTTATGATTTGACATAGCCTCACTAATTAGATAAACAATATTATTCTTACTTAGCATTAAATGGTGGTTGCTTGGCAACTTTCTCAGTGATGGTTTGTACTTTTTCTCAGGTATATTTTTATGTGTATTTGTGCCAGATTAAATAACAATAAGAATGTTTTGACTAATAAAACTTTTTGTTCACAGTAGATTGATTCCTTTTCACATATCTGAATAGACTGAGAGTCCTATTTGAGGAAAGAAAGATAATATTAAAAAAATAGTGGCAATGACTAAATTAACAGTGACAAGAAAAAGAAAGTATTTGTTAATAACTTACACAAGAAACTTTCCTGAGATTACTATACAGTATTTAATGAGACTATTTTACCTTAAATAATAGTTCTGAATTGGACACAATTCCAAATTTTCAAAGTGGATTTTTTTAAATTATTAATCTGGTTTTAATACATGAAGGTATCCCACAAAGGAAGAAGGATTCTTTTTCTTTTCATTGCCTTATTGGAGGCAAGTCTGAGACACAAACATTTCCAATCTAGTGTACTTAGGTGCATTTTATATAGCATTCAGCATATATATTTCCATTCTCAGACAATGTATTTGAGTGTTACAGTAGGGAGTAAGACTGGGCATGATAATACAATTAAATGAAAGTTCTCGGGTTCAAGGTGAGAATAATAAAAACAATCACTTCAGATTATATTAAAAGACATCCAAGGAGTAAATGATTTAATTTTCAAAGAGAATACTATAGAAAACATAAAGTAAGTAATACAGATTGGGGGGGGGGGGCAGTTATTTTTGATTTTGTGAATATGTTCTGGAGGTATAAAGAGAAACTGTTAACATATTTTAGTTTCTTCTCTCCTTTTTTTTCAGTGATTTGGGAGGAAGTTCTGTATTATATTGTCAGATATTCCCATAATTTAAATGCATCACAACTAAATGGAAATCGTAATTTTTTTGTTTTAACTTCTTGGGTTGCTCAGCTGCATAGACTCAACCTGGTCAAAATGCTTTGATTAAATTTATAGGTAGAAAATTGTCCAAGTCAGTCTTTAGAACTAATTCATGCAAGCATAAAGGACTCAGTAGATAGAGGAAAAATATTATATTGGTATCTCAATAATTTTTCTTTTTTTGTGGCATCAGTGGTCACACCACATTTTACTCCAAAAATAATAGGACTCCATCTGTCCCTGTGAGCCAATAACTTTGGCAAAAATTAAGGAACAAGTCTCCTCTGCCTCTAATTTATGATGATATACAGCTTTGCTTCAGTCAAATGATTTAGGGTCTGTGGCTGTATTACGTGCAAAGCTTCCAGTGTTCTCTATGAGTGTGGGACAGACATTTAATGCATTGTTTTAAGCATCAGCCATGAATGGCAATCTTTTGCAGTGGTGTAATTCAAACGGGGTTTTTTTGTTTCTGTTTTTTTTTCTTCTTCTTCTTGTGTATGTGTGTGTGTGTGGGATAGCATGAGAGACTGAAGCAGGTCTGGGGCTGTCACCGTTGAACAACTCGTGTGAATGGCAGACAAGGCAGTGGGGGACTGGGTACTCTTTGGGGCAGGCTGCCAGGCTACTGGCTGTACTATGGTGACATGTGAGTTATGTCAACATTCTCCTTCCCTCTGTGAAACTCCAACCGAAATTAGAGAAAACCACCTTGACAAAGGTGTACTTCCAGTCCTGTATCTTAATTTTTTCTGCTTACTGCCATGTTTCCACCACAAATGCTGCTGCTACACTTAGCTTTGCCTTTTTTAATGAGATAAATTCAAAGAATTTGTGGAAATAGAAAGAAAATGCTCCACTCAACTACTGAAGTACTGAAACCATTACAAAAACAAAAGTCAGTGTTATGCCCTTGACCTGAATACTGTTTTCAATTCTAGTCATCTAGAGAAAGCCTAGCAAAAGGCTGCTGGAGTAATCAGAAAAGTAGGGAGCTCATTTTACCAGAGTGCTGAAAGAGCCTGTCTTTTTCTAACTAACTCATAGATTGCATTTTCTTTTTTTTTTGCTAGAAATTTTTCAAAAGGAGAAAAAATACTGGTCAGATCCCACAGGGAAACCATACTGGTCAAAAAGCAAATGCACATGAGGCAAAGGCTCAAGGACAATGAAAAATACAGCAAACATGAGAATAGTAGGGAGCTGGTAGCCATAAGAATGAGTTTTTGAAGTAGTCTTTCTTTAGGTCTGCTTTGGCTATGCAATTCAACTAATTTGATGAGAGCCCTTATGAAAGGGACTGGGCTTTACAATACAGATTGTCTCAGGTAACAAGGGGTTAGACATGATGACAGTGGAAGCTATTTTCAGTGTCTTATTCTGAATATACTATCTTAAGCACCTTGTACAATGTCTGGGTACTGTTATTTACAGGTGGCTGTTCTGATTCTCTTTCAGCTCAGATGTATGGCATGCCTTATATACAGTAAAATTCTAGATGTTGTCAATGTGGCTGCAGTACATTACTTCAGGGCTTATCGTGCTCCAAAAGCTTGTAATTCAGGCTGGTATGTTCCATGTGGCTGTTGGATTTAGGTGTCTAAATCACATTGATGTCACACATAAATAAACATCTGTAGTTAGATATATTGGTTTGAAGTCTGTACTCCTTAGCTGCCAATAAATTTGTGATTTAACAGTGCAGTTTGGGATTTTTAAAAATGGCTTTCCAATCTTAGCTTTATATTTCACTTATTTCAGTGCATTGATTACCATTGCCAATTAACTGACATAATTAAATAACATAAAATCACACTGTTCTTACTGCTTTTCCTGTAAAAAAAGAAATTCATTCATTAATTTGTTACATTCCAACAAAAGGGAACCAGTTTTCCTCTGAAGTTATTTCAGCTAATTGGCATGAAAGGGTCAAGATTCACTGCATTAGCTCTGTAATTTTCATTACCTTTCATGCTGTTATTTTTTCCATTTCCTGACCATAAAATCCTGTTTCATTTAAGAGGGTCTGAATTTAAGATGGTGCTTCTGGTATAAAGCATATAAAATGTAAAAGTATATATTTACCAAAATTAGGTTCGCACAAAAGTAATCTCTTTGACTTGAATAAGACCATTTATTTGAATAACTGCCATTTAGCATCAGTAACATGGATCAATTTAATTCTATTTTCCAGGGAAATGTGCTTTTATCATGGGATGTTGCTATGGTCACATAAAGAAATTGTTTAGCAACTCCTTGTAAAAATTGCTTTCATATTCATGCAGAGAAAAAGCAGTCTGAAGAAAGATCTGACAACTAGAATAAAAGATGTCTGTTAGAATAAAATATAAAATCTTTTTCAAGTAGATTTAATCTCTTCTAGGTATCAATTAACTTTAATTTCAGTATCAATTCATTAAAGTGTTTTATTTTCTAATGTCAATAGGGGTTAATGAAAAGTAATTTCATTGAAGTTAATTACTCTTTCGTAGAGTTTTTAAAATACTTTGGTACAAGAGAATTCAAGATGAGGTCCTGCACTTAACACGTAAAAGGGCAGAGATCCTAGTCATCATTATTTTAATTCTTGTAAGTTAATTTGTGTTGAAGAATTTCTGTCTCTGTGGTACTTAGGCTGAAGCCAATTGTAAGAGCTTCTAATTGAGCTTTCTATGAAGACAAGTGGTGTACCACTGAAAAATTGCATTTTTCAACTAAAAATTACTTTTTCCTCTCTGTTTCCAAAAGAAAAGAATGTGTTTACCCACATACCACTCTCTGTGCCCACATGTAAGATCAATTTGTGTAACTTGTTCACCTGGTGAGGGTTCTCCCTCCTCCATGCATGCTCGCTGGTAGGATGGATCATGCTGGTTTGGCAGAGTGGCTCCATCTTTCCTCTTCTCTGTGCCCTTCACTGAGGCCAGTACAGCCTCCCTGGCAACTACCATGGCCTCTTTGGAAACCTCCATTACCTATTTCATTAGCACTGTTTGGTGTTCAATTCTGGTTTGTGGATAAAAATTTCACACAGTTTTGGAACTGGTGTTAATTCACAGTTACCTGCTGCGGTAACCAACCTAGAAGTGAACAGTTAGCCACAATTGATGAATATTTCTAACTAAGGCTGTTTTTAGTAAATTAATATGTACTTTCAGTGTGTTCTATACAGCTGCTTTGGACTCGGTGTTACATGACAGCTAGTATCCCTGCAGCTATCGGAACTTACGTAACAGTGTTATCTCTTCTCAGGGCATTTATTGTATAGAGATTTTTTTACTTTCTCTTGTAGTCTTTTGAGATCCACAGATCTACAGATCCACAGCTGGTTTAGGTGCTGTTGTGCCAATATTCTTCAGATCTTTGTACTCCAAAACAACCAGCAAAGAATATGACATTATTATATTATTACTTTTGTGATTTTACTTGCAAATGAAACTGATCACAGTTTTGAACTGAGATTCTTTTTCCTCAGAAAATAGCGCTGAAGTTGAAGGAACTATAAAACCTTATCTCCCTTTTCTCATATGTAAATAAAATATAATTTTGTATGAACACTTTTTCTAAAGTGTTTAGAATTCTCAATTAAAGGAACATGATATAAGCCAAAGTATAATAACATTATTGCAGTTGAGACAGCGGTAAAGACATCTGAAAGTGGCAAAGATTAAATACCCATCATGCTGCATAATTTTTCTGTTATTCTCTGGACATCTGTGTATATTTCTGTCTGTGTATATGTGGCGGGTATATGTCTGACTGTGTATGTAGATAATTGTATGGATCTTTGTGTGTGTGCATCTGTATCAAATGTCCTAGAATTCAAGCTCCTATTTACTTATTAAAAAATATTTTTTCTTCCTTTTTCTTATCCAGCACACTTTCCCATTATTTTATCCATTTTCTTCCTTCAGTCACCTGCTTGTTCATCTCACAAATCTTTCAAAAGATTGACTTCTTGCCCTTTAATACTTATAACTGCTTGCTGAACAAAACTTCACTGAGAATGTGAAAGTGCCCTGAAATTATTTAGAGGCAAGAAGAGATCCAGAATAACTTTTGAATAGCAAAAAAATAAATATACAAATGGCTGCAAAAGTGTTTCTCAGGTAGGCAATGTTTCTCTTATAGTTAATAATACTGGATGGTCTATATGCACAGATTTGATTTAGATCAACTAAAACCGCATTCATATATTGGTCAATTTAGCCAGAACAAATGATAGGGGCTTTGCTGGATTTAAGTTGCCTTAGAGAGAACAAATGGTACCTGATCCAGAGGAAAGTCCAGGACAAAAAAGCTACAAAATCAAAAAACATCTAAGCAATATGATTTGTAGCAGTTCACCACGTTGTGAATCATTCCTTCTTGTTATCAGTCTTTTTTTTTTTTTTTGCTAGATGAAATAATTTAGGAAACAGAAATGGAATCTGAATTTATTTTATTTCTAAAATACAATAGATTGCTATCAAGATCAAGTAAGAGTCTGATAAGTTGAGTGGTTATATGACTTGTGACAACACAGGCTGTGTGCCTCTGAGTGAAGGCCAAACTACTGAGTACTAGAAACATAACATTTGACTTTTTCCTTCAAGTAAAGATGAATTGCTAAAAGTGTTACATGGCCTTGGTAATATTTCCATTAATATGATGCAAATAAGATTGAAGTATAGGCAACACTTGCTTTTGTAATATACGATTTTGCAATTAATATTGTAAAAATGAAAAATTTGTAACATATTCTGATTGAAGGAACATAAAGTCTTTCTAGGCAATATTTTGAAACCTGATACAAGAAAAAAAATATTCCAAGAAGCCTATATTAAAAATGTTTTTGAACTGGATTTGCATTTTAAAAAACTTTAAAAACCAAAATATTTCACTAAATATGCAAAGTATTAAATTTCTGCTTCTGATTTTTATAGCAATTCATTACAGAGATAAAAAATAAGCTTGAACCTCAAGACCATAGTCTTGAGTTTTCATTTACCATAATGAAAGAATAGTATGAAAATGTTATATATACACCTAAAAAAATCTGATGATGGAAATACTTTTCAAATTAGAGACTGGTTTGTCCAACTATATATTTCATAGCAATAAATATAAAGAAGAGGAATCAATCATATTGGATTATGGATGTTGGATTAAAGTTTTGTTTTGCTAAGGTTACATTTTACCTCTCCTCCTCTTAAGGTCACTACTATCTATGAACAGAAATTATCTATCATTTACCTATTATTATCTTTGAGTGTGCAGATTCATTGATCTTTATTTTCAAATCCCAGGAATCTGGTGGATTGAAAAGTTTGATTTGTACAGGACTGAGGTTTTTTTCCTACTTAAATGAGGTCATGAAGTCAGAGCAGACAGACAAAAAGAAATTCTAACATTAAAAAGGTAATTCATGGTGGAGTTCAAAAAGTGGCTTGATCCAATTCAAAAAGTGGCTTGATCCAATCCAAGGAAGGGACCTTTAGAGGTCATCTAGTCCAACCCCCCTGCACTGAGCAGGGACAGCTTCAACCAGATCAGGTTGCTCAGAGCCCCGTCCAACCTGACCTTGAAAGTTTCCAGGGATGGGGCATCTACCACCTCTCTGGGCAACCTGTGCCAGGGTCTCACCACCCTTACTGTAAAAAATTTCTTCCTTATAACCAGTCTAAACCTACCCTCCTTTAGTTTAAAACCATTACTCCTTGTCCTGTCACAACAGGCCTTGCTAAAGGGATCATGCCCATCTTTCCTATAGTCCCCCTTTAAGTACTGGAAGGCCGCAATAAGGTCTCCCCGCAGCCTTCTCTTCTCTAGTCTGAACAACCCCAACTCTCTCAGCCTGTCTTCACAGGAGAGGTGCTCCAGCCCTCGGATCAACTTCGTGGCCCTCCTTCTGGACCTGCTCCAACAGGTCCATGTCCTTCCTGTGCTGGGGGCTCCAGAGCTGGACGCAGCACTGCAGGTGGGGTCTCACCAGAGCAGAGCAGAGGGGCAGAATCCCCTCCCTCGCCCTGCTGGCCACGCTGCTTTTGATGCAGCCCAGGATGCGGTTGGCTTTCTGGGCTGCGAGCGCACATTGTTGGCTCATGTCCAGCTTTTCACTCACCAGTACCCCCAAGTCCTTCCCCGCAGGGCTGCTCTCAATCTCTTCATTCCCCAGCCTGTACTGATATCCAAAACAGTATACTTTAAAGATTGGAGCCTGAGAAACTGATATAAAGAGGCAAACCTCTAAGGTGGAATGAAAATGACCAGAAACATCAAAGGTGCTCTAAACCAGGCTTTTATGTGAGACCAGTAAAAAAGCATAGGATGGCCACGGTTTGTTAACAGTGACTGCTACAGACAACATAAATTTGGCAACATATTTGGTCAATTGCACAAGAACAAAAATCCCTCCCTTTATATGTAGCTCCAGAAACAATCTTTTTTCTCAATAAAATGTTAGAATTATTAATTAATTGCCATGTGATATTAGTAAAACTACAGTGTTACTTTGGGAGAATAGACTAAATATGCGTGTTTATGTGGTAAGGTTAAGTACAGTTATAGTTTGTAGATAGGCTGGAAATAATTCCTTATGATTTAAGACAGCAAGTCAAATATTTGCAAAGAAATATCCTCTCAATAAGTGATCACGTGCTTATAAGCTATAATAATTCTTGTATCTTCTTTTGCTACATTCAGTACTGGCCACTGTTGGAGGCAGAACACCGAATTAGTCAATATGGGAAATCCTGCCTTAATGTGCCCATTATAGAGCTATTTTCCACAAGCACATTGTCATTGTTACACAGCAGCCAGTCCTGATATTCTAGAAAACAGGAAAAAAAAAAAGAAGAAAGATTTCCTTCATATGGTTGTACAAACAGTATATAGCTATTGATTAGCTATACAGGTTGATTCTTGGAAGAGGAGTGTAGAAGAAATTGCTTTAGTATTTTGGGTGATTTACTTATACTGATACTGGCAAGGTCCATTAAATACCAGGAAGAAAAAAAAAAATCAACCTGATGCATTAGATTAAATTTCTGTAAATGTAATTAAATCCTGTCCTAGGTTTGTTCATGTATCAGTAAACTAATTGCATTTAGTCAAACATTTGCTTTGAGTCTGGAAAAAATTAAATTAATTTCCTTAGCTGTGAACTATAGGAAAGCAACACAGAGTAAATTGCTCAAGCATTCAGACTATTGACAGTTACAGAAAGGCAGTTACAACAGAAATGTTGATATAGTCAGTAAAAGGAGCCATTAGAAGAATTACATTTAACTTGGGTACAATTAATATTTGGTTATTGAATTATATATAAGAATTAAAGTAAATGAATAAAAGAATTATTAGGAGAAGTTTATTTCCCTCTGCCTCTTGGGGTTCAATTCTAAAAACATGACATTTCACCTCAAATTCCACAGTATGGTTGACAGGGGTGAGACTAAGCTGAAATGGAATTTGACAGAAGAGCTCACAAAGATGCCCCTGTCAGAAAGAAAGTGGATGGAAAACTCTAAGTGGAGGGAATCTGAGAAGACCGCTACAAGCACCATTATCTGCATAGGAGACAGGTTTTAAATAATTGTTATATGCACACCTGTGAAAGAAGGTCTCAACTCACAGAGGGTTTGTGCATGGAGAAAAACAAAAAGACTTGGAACAGATTTTGAGGGGAAAATCTGTTCCATTTTCTATAAAGATTTGCATCGAGATGAAGAGCGAGGTAGGTTATTTCTAGTCTTCTGCTGTCTTTCTGCTCTGAGCCAAGAGGAAGTCCCATGAACAAGACCAGCGCGGAGCTGAGCTTGCGCTGTAAGTGCTGCTGAGAGGCATGAGCTTAGCACTGCTGGGTAGGTGGGTCCCAGCTCTCACTAACAATATTCATCTGGGTTTCTGGCTGGGACTGAGTGAGCTTGAGATGTGTGGAAGAATGCCCTGAGACTAACTGATGCTGCTCACTGTACAGAAACATGATTGAGGCTCATGCCTGACTTCAAGATTAGGACATTCATTAAGAGAGGTGCATTCTAGGGACATTGTAATTATTGGTATAATGTCGTAAGAAGAGACCGAGAATATTGTCCTCCTCTGAGTGTTCTGTATTTGAGGAGGCCTGAACTCAGATACTTTCCCTCTACATGAATGGTTGAACTCTTGAGGTCCTGCAAGGCTGTTCTTCCAGTAACTTTGTGGTTCTTAGCCTTCTTTTTCATTGCTTTGCCTCCAAGTGAGTTAGAAACTAAACAAAAATTTCAGGGAAAGACTAAAAAAAATAATCCTGATATGATCTGAGGTGATTTTTTAAAAACTGCTGCACCATAAAAAGCAATTTTTCATGCAACCATATTTTAGTTAAGCGCAAAGAATATCTGGCTAAGTTTCTGAACTAGAGGAATACTTATTCTCCCTGAGTCTCTGATCTGAGTCCTTTAAGGTTTAATCATAAATTCCTATTACTTTGAATAAAAGGAATACAAATGTGAATGCTAGAGATGAATAGAGGATTCATTTTCAAAATGTAAGTCCAACATTCTCACTCAATTTCTCTTTAAACTACTTTATTATTGGTAACCTCAGCCTGGCTCTTTTGCACTTGTTCTTCCTGTACATATGGGGGGGTTTACTATTCACAACACCCACCAAACCTAATACAGTCACAGAAAGACAGTAAACATCATCACTTTTGCACAGTTCTGTGCACATTTAGTTGCACCAAATCATAGACAGAATAAAGTATGGGAGGACACTTCTGTAATAAGCTCTATGTGTAACGTTTAAAGGAAAGCTCGTAACCAAGGCAAGTAAACTTGCAGAACAATGTCCAGACTTGAACATCAAACAAAACCCTAAGAAGCCTGGTAAAGATCCAGCCGATATTCAGGAATCACTGCCAGATTAAACAGCAGTGGAAAGAAAAAAGGTATGTTTATCAAAACACATTATGTTTTGTCATCTCCTGACTGGACCATACTTATCACGAAAATACTGAAAGTCATTACTTGAAATAGTATCTTAAGGCAAATACAGGAACAAATTTTTACTTACGAAAGCTAAAAGCTGTAACTGGTTACAAAGTACAGTAAATCATACTTGCAGAATTTATACAAGGTTTAGAGTCTGTCAGTTTTATCTTCTTGCATCATATACTTCAGCAAAATATCATTTATTTTCTTGTATAATGAATAACTAAGCTTATCTGCATCTGTTTTGATATACCTGCTACTCATTTAAGCTGCATACTTTGTGACACATAAAGTAAATAGTTGATTCAAACCTGGATGAAAAAAATTCATGTAAAATTAATATCAGTAAACAAAAAGTTATTTGATTTATTTTTACGTGGGACAATTTACCTCTTTTGCTGCTTTATTTTCTACAGACAAATTCAATTTTGTATACCACAATATCAATTCATAAGAATAAGAGGCCTTCTGGTTATCTGATCTAGACCATCCAGTTCAGCCTGTAAGTATATTTGACTTATTTTGGCTACACTATTCTGTTTTTTCTCCCTTCAGATCACACATCTCCTGGCACAGAACTCCTGAGAAGTTGTTTCCTTACAGTTTTTGGTTTAACTAGCTCATATGCTTAAACTGGTCATTTGAGTGTTAATAGACTTTATCTGTATTAGCTAAAATTAATTTGTTACTAATTTGGTATGGATTAAAAGAGTTTGTCACTGTAAATATAACAGTATGATAAAAATACAGCTCCTAGAAAGAAAACCAGGATCCTCTACCAATTTCATTGTTTTTTTAGTAAAGCAGTGCTAGTATGCCAACTATTCTTGTTCAGAGAGAAGAAAAGCTTGCAGTAAGACTTGAAAAGCCACAAGAAAGATAGAAACCAAACTAGAAAGGACAGAAGACTGTCAGACAAAACAAAGCAGAACTTAGTAGGTGGAAAACAGAATGTGTGAATGAGGCTGCAAGGTGAAAGACGGCTGAGGCTGTAAGTACTGCAAAGAAGTTAGCTGAAGTTAACTTACCCTGCATAAACCATACAGCAAAATATAAAATGGAAAAAAGCTAGCTGAGAAAAGGGTCATCTTAGAATATGTTTAGTAAAATTTGGGATCCAGTAACTCTGAATGAAAGCTGTGTTGAAGTGATGTGGGAGAAGTATAAGAAATGCCATGCAAAAATAATCCAGTCTTCCATCTACTCTAGTATTCTGTTTTTAGCAGTGACTCTCAGTGCTGTAACATGTTTTAAAGAAAGCTGGAAGAAGACATGTGGTAAGCAATTATAAAACCTGCCCTGAGGAAAAAGTTTCTTCCTGCAACCCATCGGTTAGAGGTTTGTTTATGCCCTGAGGCATGAGCATTAATATTCCCTCCAAATGCTTTTGTTTTATAAAGCTTTACCCTTTTTTCATAAAAATGTTCATTTTAATTATTATTAATTTAGATTCTACCAACCCTCTGGAAGCCAAGGATGTCTGCAACAATAAATTCCACCATACAGTTATTTATTTATGTGACAGAAATAACTTTTATGACTTGAAAGGGCAACTGGAATAAGTGGGTGCTTCCAAAGACTTCCTAAGATCATCACTGATGAAACACAAAGGTGAAAGGAATTAAAAAGGCAAATCAGATGGTGAGGGAAGGAGAGAGATGGAGTTTAGAGAGAATAGATAAAATAACATCACTGTTTCACCAGACAGTTGCCATTCATATGGTCCTTGTGACTGCCATGTACAAACAGTAAATGTGAAAAACATTAACTATAAACAGTTGTGAATTACAATCTGTTTAGATTGCATAAACCCCAACTTTCTAATGTTCAGTGAAGATGACTTTATTAAAAACAAAATTCCCAAGTCCCACAGTCTCAAGTTATCCTTAGAGTATCTGCAGCAATTACAGGAAATGAGAAGAGGCTTACAACTCCTGTTGGGACAGACGAATTTCTTGCATTCATAAAGCTTGCTCAATGTATATATTGTAAATAAATGAAGTGAAAATATATTGATGTTTTTAGGAACCTGTTTTCTCAAGCTGCTGCTTTAGGATAAAAGGCTTGATCCTGAAAACCTCTGGGCAGCATGACTACCTATGCACATAAGTTCATTTATACATTGAAATCTTTGTAAACCTCAGTGGGATCTACAGTGCAAATACCCTAATAAAGAGCCATTTATGAAGACAATTTTTTTTTCCTTTTGTTGTTTTAGGAAGTTAT
>VZTV01042666.1:0-11282 GCA_013400875.1 Anhinga rufa | reverse complement strand
GGAGAAGTAATGCATTTATGCATAAACACAAGCAGATGGCAGGTGTGCCCAGCACTGATGTGCCACTGCAGCACCCATTTGTACCTGCAGATTGCCTTCTCCCACCCTTGGCAAAGAGCCTGCCTGCATAAATGCTGCACAGGTGGGTCCCCCAGGAAGGTAATGGTGATCTGATACAAAAAGAGAGCATTTTTAAAGCATTCTTCGGCATTCAGACAAAACCATATTGCAACCGTCTTACACACTCTACCTCATGTCAGACCTTTGTAATCTTTAGTGAAGCCCACTGCTTTTCTGCTGGGAGGGAGTCCTACCTGGACTAAATGTAGTCTATATGTAAAGGCTACTAATTAAAACAGCTCCAGAAGCCATCAGCTGAATTCTCTCCCCCATCATCCTCCCCCAACAAAATATAACTTCTAACCAAAAGTTCAGTGACGCCAACTGGCATATACCTTCCTTGATGGCGTTAAAGATCCTAAAGGAGAATGCTTAAGCTGTTTGTGAAACATTAGAGAGCCACTGTGCAACATTTTGTAAATAAATGATCTGGAAAGTTGTACAGAGTTCCTGAAAAACACCTTTTGTGTTTCCAGCTACTTACCACAAGCTTATAATCACAACACTTCTAAAACTCCGGGAAATCCGCACCACAGGATGCTTGATGACATAGCAAATAACTCTTTCATTGATGCAGCAGTAGCAGCTCTCAGACACAACTCTGGCATTTACTCCCTGAGAAGTAAATATTGACTTAACAGCAATTCCCAGAGCATATGCAAAAGCCATATGCATGAGCGCTTCCACCAGTGCAGACTCACACGTTAAGAATGACACCTGCCACTTTATTCTAGCTTGCTCAACCTTGTAAATCATGAGAGAGAAATCTCCTCTTATATCTGTGATGAAAAGAAGCCAAGAGATTCTCCTCTAATTTCATTCAACCTGTAACTCTATTCTTAAATGGGCATTTTACATACAACTTCCCAGTCCCACCAACAGACATACATATAAGTGATTCCAGGGTAGCAGCCTCTGTAAGTAACACCCATCAGCATCCAAAGACAATTTTACATTATGTGGATCTGGGATTTTTAGGTCAGGTCCTTATCTTCAAGCAATCACCCTTTCAAGCTAATTTTACAGTAAAAGGCTGGATTAGTGACAGTTTGGAAAGCACAGCACAATGAAATTTCCTCCACCCAGCTTAGCGGGTTTCAGGCAAGGAACAAAAAGGACTTCCAAGGAAGAGGAATGGACCCTACCAGTTAGGGAGACAGCAAGGAATTAAGATAACATAAGTGATTGCTATACAAGCCCATGAGGTGGCCTGTGTCACCTCAGCTCAGTGACCTCTGTCATTTCCCAACCCACTTCCCAGTCTCCTCTTCACAATGCCCTCAACAGATCTGTTCCACTGTAGGTCTCGCTTACTCTGTCAGGAGAGCATCTCTCTTTGCTCTGCATGGGAGAACCTTCATGCTAAGTGTCTCTATGGACAATAAATACCCTAACTGATTGTTTTTACTCTGAAATGTGCCATAAGATGTATTGTTCTTGTCGCTCCAAGCTTCACAGGAGTTCTCAGAGCATTCCAGCCCTCAACAAGCACTAAAAAATGCAAATAACTAACGTCATCAGACTTACTACCCAGTTGCAAGGGTTTATTGTCAAGATGATGGCAATTCTTGACATAAAATTAGGCCTGCAGATAATAAAGCTAGGTTGCTATCTACTGGTACAGACTTTTGAGAGCATGACTTCATGGCTCTGCATTAAGTAACCCAAGCAGAAGGATGCAGTGATAAATTGGAGTGCGTGTAGGTACACCCAACATGTGCTCGTTTGCAGGTTCCAGTGAGCAATTTACATGTGCGTTCATAAAAGAAAGGGTCTGCCTCTGCAAACAAGATGTTTCCCAGTGCTACCACCATGACAAAGACAAGAAGGTCCAGTCTGCAGTGCTTCCAGATTCACAGCCATCTCATCTGCCCAATGGTGAATTTACAGTACTCGTCTCAGATGTGTGAAACTCTCAGGCATTTCCTTCTGACATGAGCAGCTATCTAACAGAGGTAAGGACAAGACCTCAGATCCCATCTTAACTGTAGCAGATCCAAGAGCTCAACATACATCCGCAGAGATAAAATACCAGCATATAAACAAACTGTGATGGCTTGTTTCTTGAAACCCAACAAAAGGCAGTCTAATAAGGGAGTCACTTACACATCCTTAATTATGCTGGTTCCACAACAAGTTTAACTATCATTTAGGCAATTCCAAAAACATGGCAATTGCAAAATAATTTATAACTCAACCATAACTGCTTATCGTGACTAATGTACATTGCATGTTATTTTCAGATGATAGCAAATCAGAGAGGGGTAGCACCCTGATTTGGCAAAGGTCCCTAATGACTGTCTTTCATGAACCCCAGAAAGAAGAGAGACAGCCATCATCATCACCACCACCACCACCACTCATCTACTTCTGGCATCCCAGAGCTAAAGTGAACATGGGGATACTCATCCTGATATAACATGTTACAAAATAGTATTCCCCAGAGGATACAGGCAAGCTTATATAAGCAACAGTGAAACTGGGCAAGTTTCCAGCAAATTTATCCAACTGCCTGCAGTCTCCCATTTCAAGGTAGCTGAAATGCTGAGCACTGAATCAAGTCATTTGATCCACATCCCATGCATTTTAACAAAGAATGGGAAAGAACAGACACCTATTAGTGTTTGCTAATTTTTATTTCCTAAAGCACTGAAATGTAAAACATCCCCCTCCTTTCCACTGCCTCCACGGTCCCTTTTATTTTTAAGTCACTCGCAGGCATCTCCAGCACTGAAACAAAAGGAAATATGTTTATGAATAGAAGCCCTCTGAGTGTTGAAAAAAAAAGAAAAATTTTGTACCAGAGACCAATTTAAAAAAAAAAAAAAGTAAAACAAAAGTTTAACGAACGCACTGTAAACTCTAAGTGGGATCTCCTTTTCCCTTTCCAGCTCCTTCCATCTCTCCCTTTTAACTCCATTCCTTTAAGTAAACTGAGATCACTAGGATCACTGGGAGTAGTCACATGAGCCAACTTCACACTCTTTGCTGACCTCTTAAGAGAAGATTTACACTGGATGGACCTATCTGTAAGACAACAGATGAATGAGCAACGTTACCATGCTGTTCGCAACATTTGCACATTTTTATTTTTATGTCTTACTTTTTCAGGTTGGAAACTGATTCTGCCTGACCTCCAGAACAAGAGAAAGCGAAGTCTACAACCTGAAGGGACGGAAAGCTGGGAAACAGATTTTCAGTGAGATCATTTCAGACTTCTTCGTGGCTTGTGTTTACTTCAGTTAATATCCACCAAACTTCAGAGACTCTTTACATTTTGAAGAATTAACTGTTGCTAAGTTCTGAATGCTCTCCCTTTCAGTTACAGCTTGGTAGCCTCAGATATACACACTGCTGCCCTCTGCAACTTCTACAGCAGAACTAAGGAAAAGCAATTTCACTGCTCTCTTTATTGCTAAAATAAAATATAAGCCCAACAAAACCAAAATGATTTTCCTTAGATTCCTCTAAATTTCTCATTGTTTAGGAACATTCCATGTTGAAATAAGTTTAATCCTGCAAGACAGGGGGCTCTCACAACCAGACTGCCAAGGATTTGGTTTCCACAGCAGCCAAGACTCCTGGAAATCCAAAAGCATCTGTACAAGGCAATACTGTATACATCCAGACCACGCCTGAGACCTGCAGATACGAGGGATGCTCACCACATCCCTGCCAAGCACACGCTCAAGGCAACCCCACTTATACAGACGCCTGGCCAGTGAGTCTGACTTATCTGGGACTGCAAAAAGCCAGCAGTCAACACTGTGCCCACCTCCTGCTCTGTTCTTGTGCTGGGCTGAGGTTCTGCCTTCACTTTCCAAAGAGCCTACACGTCTCAGACAGTAAGTGATGTAAATCCAACACAGTACGCCTGGCCAAATGCAAACACAAAAGCAGCAGCCTAAATTATGTTCAGACACTCAAGACAAAAAACTTCTGTTGCTCTCCCTTCATGTCTAACATTTACATCTAAAGGTAACGTTTTTCTCCATAATTAAGCAGTCTGAAATGCAATGTTTTTCTGACTTTCACCTATTACAAAAATTCATGTTAAGTTATTCTGTATCAACTACTCTGCGCCTCTGCAGTTAAAGTACTGGTCCCATGAACAACCATGACTTCTGCCTAACAATGCTAAAATACTGATTTTTGACAGGTTCTCAGTCCAAATATGACAACCAAAAACTTCACCTGAAATCTGTTTAAATAAGAGCACCATAGAGGAGGAGCACAGGGAGCTTTCTTTCCTTCCTTCCTTCCTTCCTTCCCTTCTTCCTTTTCTTCCTTTCTTTTCCTTTAGGTCCTGCCTTTCTTCCTCTCTTTCACTCTTTTGCTCTCTCTCCCTCTGTTGTAAACACCTGGTGGAATTTTTGGTATCTTTGCTTGTGGTTCTTATTCACTTGATATAATTGTTTTTTTAAGAGCAGGCTTATTTTTAGCATCTGTTTTGAGCCTTGAAGATAAATGCAGCAATAAATCACAGTCCCTAGAAATATTTTTATTACTTGAGATGTTTTGGTATCCTTCCCACTGAGGTTTTTTCTCAGAGAAAAAAAGAAATAATTTTGTGGTGCCAAAGGAAACGTATGCAATTCTGATTTAAGTTAGATGGCTGAAGAAAAAGGTCTTTGGGAATTTAAAAAGCAAAACCAACCTACCTCCCCCTATCCTCTGAACAATCAAAAGAAAGTGTTCAAAGCTGAGAACAGGACTTTTAAATTGTTTCTGCTTTTATATATGCAACATTAACCTCTATCAAGTCAGCAAACAAAATGGTGTCTTGGAACAGGTATTTTAAGCTCAGGGAGACTGTCAGAAGAAGATGCTGATGCATATCAAATTGAAAATATTAAATAAAACCCACCATAAATATTTTTCCTGGACCAATACATACAAAACATGGCGCTGACTTAGATTGGTATGAATGTTGGGAATGGAGCTGGGAGAAAGCCGGTCAGGGATTCCAGATCCATGCTTTTTTGACAGAGGCACTGTGATCCTGTACCCATCCTGGTGTTTTAAAGATGCCAATGACCACTCACTCTAACTCTTCAGCCAAAGGCTTCTGAAGGTAGGAAATAATTCATCATACACACATTCAGAAAAGGAGTTTTAAAATAATATTCAGATAACAGCTTAGAAGCCTGGCATTTCTCTAAGCAAAACCGTGCTGTTTTCAGTTTTGCTTTCCAGTGAGAGCTGTTATGAAGGCACTGAAAACGCCTGTGAAAAACACAAGAGTTCTATAGCAGTTTGTGACTGAGTATTTAAATATCAACCAAAATAAAAGGATTCCCATGCTGCTCCCATGGAAGTCAATGGCAGTTGTGCCCCTGGCTTCATGACAGAAGCAAAGTTTTTATCTTACCAAATCCCTGAAACCTGGAGTAGTTCAAACTACAAGGAGTCACTTTAATTATTACAACTGAATGGGAACTAAGTCATAATTATTGTTTTCTTTTTTTCTGATCATACAGAAGAGCCTTCAAATAGGACATCTGCAAAAGAAAGCACATTGCCGGGATTAGGTCCTGAGATAGCTTCATGAGAAGTTATCTCAAGTTTCAGAGATGAAGGTTATAATTCAGTGATCAAGGGTGTCAGGACCCCAGACGTCCCACTGAAGGGAACCAACTAGAAGACAATGGCTTGAGTAAGGAGACCGGGAAGCGACACGTAAGATTTAAAGCCTGGACTAGTTAAAGTTGCTAAAAATCCTTCCAGCATTTCAGTGAGTTGTGGACTGGGGCCTTAAATGAAATAAAGCCCAGTCTTACCACTAAAGAACAATATGAAATTATGACTACGAATGCACCTTACTGCGCACCTTTTATGGGGTTAATTTTGTCCCACCCCTGTCTCACTGTGGATCCTGCAAGTCATGGTGCCCCCATTTTGGATGTCCTCTGACCTGCAGGGAGCAGGCAGCTCTGCCTCCTCGGGGCAGCCCCACAAACGCCATGGGGTAAGGAATGCGCACGCTCCTCGCACGGGGCAGAACACACAGAAGCAGCAGGCTGGACTGCCAGCAAGCTAAGCAAAACAGTTGAGGTGGGAAAGCCAAGCCTCCCCTCTCCCATTCAGCAGCCACCATCCCCGCCGAGGTCTCCTCCTGGCTGTGAGAAGCCGCAGCTTCCCGGGCACTTCCAGTGGGAAAACCCATGGAGTTGAGAAGGAAACATGCCACACAGCGCAGCTGCCGCCGGAGCCCACTCCGCACAGCTACCTACACCTTGCACCACAATCAGCCCAGGGTTAAGGGCTTAACCATCACAGGTGCTGAGCACCCCAGGGAGGCCTCGAACACCTCGCGGGGTCCAGCCTCTGCCCTCCTCCTCTCCAGCAGAAATACAAATTCAAAAATAAAAGGAGGAAGACAGTTTAGGAGGAGCACTTTATCTGAGTTAAAGTTGGAGCGGACTGTAAACTCCCACGGGACATCTAGGTTTACACACTTCGGATGAAACTGTAAATTGAATATTAAACACACATTTTTATCAAATCATATTTCTCCCAGAGAAGACTGAGGACTGCCTGTTTATTTTTTTAATCTGATTCGCTATGTTTACAAGTGGTAGGAAAGCTGGATGTATCAGCCGCTCCATCTTTTCAGTTCTATTCGAGTGACTTTGATTTTGTTTTTCTAACACCACTAAGAAAACTATAATGCAAAAAAAAAAACAATCTATAATCTGTGAAAAGGCTCTCTGAAATCCATCAACCAAGTTGTATCCATAATTGCTTCCCTGGCTTATCAAAAAAAGGCTCATTTGCATTATCTGTTATCTTTAGATACCCATCCTGGTCTTATAAACAGAGTTATCAATCCCGTTCAGAGGCCAGTCCACAAATTGAAGTTTTCTATAAAGGGATTTAGCTATAAACAAGCCCGAGGCAATTTTCTTTGACAGCCAATGGTAAACCATAGGAAGTAACTTTAATAGTGATTTACAGTTCTTCTCTGGTTTCCATCCAACTTTTCCTTCTTGTGCTTCTGTTCCATCCAAAAAGGAATTTTTCAGATGTTCTAATTTCCCATTCAAGATGCAATCAATCCCAACTCTAGGTGTGTCTAATCCAATTTTTACGGTATGTTCATGGGCCAGCACCAGAGAAAAAGAACTCTCTTTTTATTTTCTTTCAATTGCCTCTGCTGCAATCACAAGACTTGTCATCTCCTGGTGTGAAATGCACAACAGTAGAAGAGAGAGTGAAGGAGATTTGAGAGAGAGAGAGAGAGAGAGAGAGAGAGAGAAATGAGCCAACGGAACAAAAAGAAAAGAGATACACAAAAATAACGTTAACATTTTGGAATTATCCTACATACTGAAAGCTTCCACTTACCAGAATAATTAATTAACTCAAGATTTTTAAAGCCTGTGTAGAGTTTTTAAGTTCCTCATTTAAATCACAATATGCTGTTACAAGTGGGATATTTAGGAAGGGACTCCAGCTTCACACCACCCATCTTCCTCATCTATACCACAAAGAAGTCAGATTCAAGTCTTATACCGCTTGCTCACACACACCACCCTTATGTACACGAGTAAACCTCACTGCCCGACCTCCCACACCACTGAGAGCCAGAGGACTGCTCCTCCTTTACGAACAAAAGATCTTTTCTCTTAACGTACATTTAAAAAAATTTTTTTCAGTCTCTAATTAAAAAAGATCTCTAAGCCACTGACACACACAGTGGATCTTAATGTGCATCACAGGCACAGCAAAGAAATTACAAGCAGGAGTACGGTTTGTCTCTGGGTAAACTACAGTAAATTAAGGTAAAGTAGCCAAAAACCCACTGACGAGAGAGACCTACGTGGATTTAAATCTGTGAGAGCTGCTGCAGAAGAACAGAGGAGAATTGCACCTGAGAGTTTAGCAATTAATAAGTATCCCTCTATCAACACAGACCAATAAAAACTGTTTCCTTTTACATTAAGGAAAAATACATTTAAAACTCAGACCATGAAGCCTGTACACTCTCCTATTCCTTTTCTCTATATATGCACATACATATACATGGCGGGCATATATATATATATATATATATATATATGCATGGGTTATCTTTCCCCTGATTGAAAGCTACCCTAATGGGTAGGCACTAATGGATTTGAAGTGATAAGGAAAAGGCGGACATGCAAAATGCTCCAGAACTTCTGTTCCTAATCAATCACCAGAGATCAGTGACATCATTCAAGCCTTTGATCAGAGCTCCCCTTTCAAGCTTAAAAAGGGGGGATAGATTGACCCACACCAGCGGAGGGACTGAAGAAACACCTAGGATACAATTCACAGTGAAATATGATAAGTCACCGGCATCCCTCTTCAGAAAAACTATCGCTTCCCACCTTCCTCAAGGAATACAGCGTGCATTCCAGAGCAACCAAACACAAACAACAGACTTGTCTCCTTCCCCAATAATTAGGAAACAGCCAGGCAAACAACACATCTCAAAATCCTTTCAGGTTTTATTTTCGAAGCCTGCACACACATTTTATCCTGAGCAGGCGGTTTATTACGTTTGCTTGTATTTAAAAATCTTCTCAAGTCCATTAGTATCAAAAAAAAAAAAAAATATTTATATTTCCAAAATGCCTGAGCAGGCTGACACCCACTTTCAAAGAAGAAATAATTTTCAGGAGGACCAGCATCATGGCAAGCATTCGCTACACTTAGCACCGGCCTTTGTCCACGTCAGGGCATTCAGAGAGTTCAGATCACTAATCCCACTTCAGCTAAAATTGAGCTCCATTGTTTCTCAGTTCATCTGAGTTTCCATGGCACTTACTAGGACTTAAGTGTTATTTACTTAGCGTGGTTTGTTAAAAACGAAAAGCAATAACTAAGTCTTAACATGAGCATCAGGTTTGCTTTTTTTTTCCTTTTTACTTTCAATAAGCTCAAGATGCAGTCAGCATTTTACAGTCTGAGAGACGTCTTCCGTCTAAAAATCTTCAAGAAAAGCAAAGTTGAAAATAGACCTGAAAACATTCACTTCATTGTTTTGGCTTGGTTTTCCCCCATCTGTATTTTTAAAAAAATCTAATTGAGCTTCCTGAACAGCAGCAAAAATGTAGTTTATTATCTCCCTCATCAGGTGATCAATGATTTCATTAATAAGACAGATAACAAAACTGTCATATCATCGACACAGTTATGAAAGATGATCCTGGCTTCTTGCTCCATTTTCCAAGGTCTGGGATTCTCTGTGGCAGCTCTGAGTCCATTCAATATTTTCCACAGACAGAGAAAAGTGAAAATCCATTTTGAAACCAATTTCAATTAGGATCCAGAAGCTGTTATCACAGGTGTCGCAGAATGGGCCCGTAAGTGGAAATGTCGCCTATCCATTCTGAAATGAAACCTTATCAGGGGCTACGAAGATGGCTGAGGACAGCCTATCTGTAAATTACTTTTCGTCCTGTGTTAACTCAACCCTAGTTCTGTCATATGGAATTCTTTCCAGCCCCTCGTAATAATCTAATGACTAACTAGGCGCTGCACCAAAACGGCTTTTTATTCTGCTCGGGCTTCCCCCACCGAACAGGGCTGCAAATGCAAATAACCGGAGGCGGCCAGGCGAGCCGACGTATTTAGCAATATCATTTAAAGCTCTCATAGTTTATTATGGGGAAGTAACGGGCTTGCATTCTGAGACCTGTCTCCACCCATTGCATTCCTGGTGATTTTTCAATTGCAAACTCCAAGGCCCAGTTATTTCATTAATTCAGCACCCAAGTAGTGAGGCTTTTCTCTCACATCTTTCAGTCTCCTTTTAGCAAATTATCCCATGACGGAGGATTTATTCAGTCAAAGACCTCGGACTTTGAGAGGCAACAAAAGAATCAAGAGACTTTCTGGTCCACCTGCCTGGCGAATGATGAGGCAGGGTAAAGCCTCCCCTAGAGAAACCAATCAAACCATTGTGTGGCACAGTCAGACCTTTTCAACTGTCAAGCCAGGAGAGCAGGAAAAGAGATGAAAGAACTCAGGATGAAGCTACCATTTACAGAACCATGTGGGAATGGTCTCCGAAGATTTAATAATTGGGATGGAACTCAACTTTCTGAAAACTAAAAGAAAGAACAAAAAAAAAAAAAAAAAAGGAGAGCAGAGAAAGGAGAGAAAGAAGGAAAGGGAAGAGAGAGATCAGGAGGAGGGGAAAACAATACCAGTCAGGCCCAGAAGGAACTTTTCTACAAAATCCTCTGTTGTTATGTATGACCCCTACACTGGAAAAGAAGAGAAAAGCAAGTACATGATGGGGACACAGAGAGAGCAAGAGAGAAAGCACGCAGTTCGTAATACTAACTTAAGTTTCAGCAATTTATCATCTCATCTTAGGAAAAACTCCATCAGTACAAATCTGTTCTATTAAGCAGAACAAAAAAAATCCCCTTAGTCTGGGATATCTGGGTACATTTTCAAGCTATTGCATGTGTGGGACTTAAGTTCTCATATTTCCACTTGGCTGCATGTGGAACATACAGGAAAAGTTGTACTAAATGCACAGAAACCAGCATATTTTAAGCGGCTGGCATGTGCAAAGAATTACACACACAGCTCCTGTGTAGCAAGACTCCAGCTGATTGCAGGCACAAGATTAGGAACTGCTTTTCGATAACTGACCTTACAAGCTTACAAGCCCAATTTTAAAATCATCTGAACAGAACCCAGTATTTCCTGTGTACTTCTCTTTTCCAAAGTGCCTCTGCACACTTGAAATACGCCTTCATCAGTAGGTCCAGATCACATTTACAAGTAAATCAACATTTTTCTGAATTGCCAGCCTTACGAACAAAAATAGAATCTGCAAATTAAATTGTGACCACTTGCAGCATACATCAAAGCAAAGACTTTTAATGGGAAATAAGATAATAACACAGCAATAAAATCCATCTCATTCCCTCTTAGTTGGGATAGCAAAAGAATGCATCTCCCTCCCCTCCCACCCTCACCCCAAAATAATGAGATATGGCTTGGAAAGAATACAGAGAATGTAGTTTTAATACAGTACCTTCTTTACATAATCACATACCCATACCCTAAGCACACTTCTCCTACTTATTGGCATATGTATTTAGTAACAATTTCTATATAAGAAGAAGCTGAGGTTTTATACCTTCCGGGAAAGAAAAAGAAAAAGAAAAGGG
>VZTV01042657.1:1751-13054 GCA_013400875.1 Anhinga rufa | reverse complement strand
ACAACAAAGTCCCAGGAAGATGCTACCAGTTTTATAATGCACCAGTCCTTCCAGAATTGCTTCAGTCCACAGCACTAGCCACACTTTCTGTGGTGCTGCACCTCTTTCCCCACCTCAGAAAGGAATACTTGCCTGGTCAAAAAGTGTCCTGTTCACAAACAAGGTATTGTTGGGTTTGGCGAGCTGACGGGCAAGGAAGGTAAAGAGACAGCCAACCTGTGATGGGGTGAAGTCAGAATTCTCTACCATGACCTGAGAAGCATTAGAGAGAGAAAGGGAAAAATAAAACCACAAGTGATTGATTCTACAGCTGCCTTTGGGAAAGCAATCAGGACACTGCAACAAGAAATCCCTGTACAACCATCATGTCTCCTCCTACCCCAGACATCTATACAACCTCCTGGTGCTAGTCCATCCTGAAGGTCACAAGATAAGCCACCTTCCATGGCATTTAACTGTGTCACCTGAAGACACAGACAGTGGATGCGTCCTTGCTAAATCACCTCTGTCCTAAAGCTGAAGAGGCTTGATCTCTCTGCCATATAGTAAAGGGAAGCATTCTTGCATGTCCCTGATTTTCAGGTGTGAGAGGGCTCTAAATCCACATTTATCTCCACCTCTGTAGTCTGTGCTGATCACTGGACATGTAACAGAGCTTCTGAGCAGAAAAATATTGTCACATGAAGAAAAAAGATAAAATTAATAATTATAGAAGGAACAAAACCCCACATTTGACTTCAAGCCCCAGGCACTCACCACTTCAGTTGTGGTATGCAGAACTGATCAAATGACTATGAAACAACTGTAAGTTTGGGGAAAAGTTTCTCTTCTTGCATTAAATTAGCTGTTAGTCTATGAATATTTTGAGAAACTTGTGGCTGTGCTGACTTAACTTGAATTTATAGAAGAATGGAATATATAAGAGTCACTACAGAAGGGATTTGAAACCTGAGAAGTGTTTGTCACCTGTCTGGCATATAAAAAAAAAAAAGAGCATGATGTGTCCCAACGTGGTGTCTCATGCTCCTAAAAAAATCTAAACACTAAGGGAAAGTGAAATGCCCCTGTTGGTGAGTCCCCCTCTAAGAGCAGTGGGTTTAGCTGGGAGGAAATCCGTCACCTGAACAACTCTGTCAGCTAACATCTAAGAATTGCTCTAGCAAAGCCTAGACACGGGGCATCTCACACTTTGTAACCTCATTCAGCCTAGGCTTGGGAGATTAAATTGATTTCTTAAAGTGACCCAGAGTTCCAGATCCCCATGAGATGCTAATGGCTACCTTACACAAGCGGAGGCAGACACATAAGACACATTAAGGAATCAAGTAGAGCTCTGCTTGAAACATCAGCTAATGCTATCATTCTTTTTTAACTTTCATTTTCTGTTTAAAAAGGCTATTTCATACAGGAGCCTAGTCAGGAGGGCGTTAGCTAACCGCATTCAAAATATGGCTCATTAAACCAATAGGAGTGTTTTATTCATTTTGGCTTTGTTTTTCACAAACTGGGTCCTTGTCAGTCCATGTGAAGGTGAAACCACTGTGCCTCTGAAACAGAGCAACCATACAGAGGCTGCAGGCCAACCACGTGGACTTTCTAAAAGACGATATATTTTGCAAAGTTTAAATCAGCATTAGCAGAACATCTATGTTGACCAAACTATTTTAAAAAGCACACCTATTTCCTAAGTGGTTTTTTTCCCCAACGATAAATTTAAATAAAATTCCAAGATTTCTGTTATTTTTATCCAAAAGGAGAGCAGATTCCAGACCAAGGGACTGACAGTTCTCTTAACACCAAATTGTTTGCCTGCAGATGCATTCAATCCTGCAGCACTTCTCACAATCGCCTGCCTTTTCCCCTCCAGGAGCAGAGTTGAATTCTGTTGTGGTAGACATTTGCTACATGG
The DNA here is from genome assembly GCA_013400875.1 of Anhinga rufa. Taxonomy (NCBI): domain Eukaryota; kingdom Metazoa; phylum Chordata; class Aves; order Suliformes; family Anhingidae; genus Anhinga; species Anhinga rufa. The sequence continues at coordinate 11,145 of VZTV01042657.1, read as the reverse complement.
CCAGCAGCACAGAGTAGGGCTGTAAACAGCTCGATCCAGCCTACACTGCGCCAGAGGAACACATCCCACAGCAGCTCCAGAACGCAGCTGCAGTGTGCCACCTCCTGCTGATGGCAGCAAAAGACACAAAAAAGCACGGTCTAACCCAGAACAGGACTAACATCCTTACAGCAAGGTCCTACTCAGGCGGGCTCAGAAAAGTTCTCCCACATTGGCATTATCTCAGCCCCTCCAACACAGCCTACTGCAGCAGCGCTGTCACCGAATTCACTCACTGGTGCCCTTGCTCTCATCTATCAACGACGACAGTGACAGGGAAACGCTACTTATGATATGTTTATACATAAACAGCTTCCAAGTGGAGTTACTCATTATTAACGCTGACAGCTTTGAAGGGGAAAGCAAACGGCATTTGGCAGCGATAGCTTTTAATGAGAACATTCATTGTTAAGGAACACGGTCTGCAGTTGACAAGTGATTTCTAGAGCACCAGGCTGCTAACTCTGGCATTCCTCTTCTCTCCCATTTACTAAAGATAGGCCTGTCATTCTGGGTACGTTACATCCCAAACACAGCATTTACAGATACAGAGAGCAGGGTTTTATCAGAAAAGCATTGGCATCCTGCCAAGCACAGGAATCCTGGGACCTTTTTTCCTGCCCAGAAGGAATTGGGGAGCAGAATCAATGAGAAGCAGATAAAAATAAACTTAACAGTGCAGAGAGGAGAAAGTTGACAACAAAGTACAACCCAGGTGAAATCACAGACAGGAAAGGAGACCTCTCCATCACCATATTTAATGTGCATGAAACAACAGTTCCTAATATCCAATCGACAGCCTTGGCTGAGGTGAATCCATGCTCCAGGCCACCACCTTCATCCAGAGCAGGACTGGAAACACCTCTCCCAAATTACAGGCCTTACTGCACAGTGTTGTACATAATCAGTCAGATGTGAACACAGAGGTTAGTTTTCAGGTACACTCACTTTCAGAAGTATGTCCACAATTCTCTGTTGATACTCCACAGCTTGCTTGTCATTCTTGAAGTCTTCAAAAGTCTGCATGAGGCAAAACACCGACACATTGAGAAGAACGCTCTCCACTGCCAACCCCAGAAATACAAGCAAACACAAAGAAGCAGCCATATCACAAAGCTGACGATGCTTTTAAGTCCTTTCTGTGCATATCACTTAAGCAGCAAGTTCCAAGATACAATCTGCTCTTTTGTAACTACCAAAATAGTTCTTATATATTCAGGTAAAAAGTAACAGGTCCAAATCGACAGAGGAAACTCAAGAAATTTGGAAAGGAAGAAAGATGAATCTTCATACAGGAGAAGGATGTAGGTACTAAAACACTCTTTACAAATATATTATTCTTTTTTAAAGATGGCCTCTGTTACCAGAGTCTTCACTGTATAATGTCATGTTCATCAATTTATATTTAAGGACATAAAGGACTATTATGATCTTCTCCAATATCTTATAGAACACACATCAAAACTGTTCCTACACCAAGCCAGTAACTACTGGTTTAGCTAAAGCATGAACTTTTTAACAGAAATCTTACAGATCATGCAACCATGACATAGATGATGGAAGAACTGGCGTTGAGTTTTTTCTCTTGGAGGAGATCAGCAATCTCTTACCAGAGCAAGAACATTAAGGAATTCCCGAGTGTCAAAGTGCAGCAAGGTACGAATATGAGGGTAGACCTCTTCATCCACAGATCCTTCAGTGGAATGCAGCCGGATGAGAAATTCAAAGACCTGCAATGAAAATTCAAACAAACACAGCAAATTTCCTATGGATTTCAGATAACTGATAGCACAAGCACATGGGAAAGCAGCATTGTTACCTACTTTGCACTTAAGCTTTAAAGCACCTTAGGAGTCCATCAGTGTTCTTACTTGAATAATGTTTTCTGCTGCTTGTTAGTAGGAAAAAAATTCCTCCTCCTTAGACTTGCCAACCAATTTAAGACCAATCAAAATTTAAGATCAAGCAAAAAATTAAGGCTTATGCTTGCAGACCGAAGCGTGTGAAATCAGCTAACTCCCTCCCCTTCCCGGCAGCTCTCCTGAGAAGCTGTGCAACTCCTCCTTATCCAGGGCACAGCTCCTCTCCTTGTCAGCACTTCCCTTGGGAAGAGCCAGTCAATCTGCCCCCTCACTTTGAGGCACAAAGCTTTTGGTGCTGCAAAGACTGACTTCCATGCTATTCAACTCTCTAGCTCCTCCACTGACTTTCTAGTTCCTGAAATTTGAGCATGTCTTTCAAAATGAAGGCAACTTCCTTTACAGAACCACTGACAGGAGGTCCAGACTCTCCCAGGGAACAAACAGGTCAGCAAGGGCTCCCGTTGTCTCAAACACGCTCACAACAGATCTGGCTACCAGCAGAAAGAGAGCAGATGGCTGCAGACTGGTTAGCGCTCACAAGTGCGTGTTAGGATACACACTGGGATCCCATGGAAAACTGACAGGCAATACACTCGCCAAGCCATCCTCAGGAAATGCCACGTTCTCTCATTTACTCCTATTCCAAGTTAATTTTCCTGTCACCACAGAGGCAGCAGAGCCAGGAGGAGTCAGCAGCTCAACTTTCAGACCCATAACCTTCCCTGTTGGCCTCCTTAAACCTGACACCCACCCACCCACCAGCTGGGAACTCTTACGAAAACCAAACGCCCAGACTGTAGCTAGAGTGGATTCAAGTATCCAGACAGAAAGGTGTTACTTAAGCCACGCTCTCAGGAACACTATCAGAGGTCATAAAAAGGAGAGGTTGATGGCTCCTCCCCAGAGTACTGCTGCTGGTTGGGTGCAGTGCTTTAGCCCCAGCCAGCAACTCAGCCCCACACAGCTGCTCGCTCGCTGCCCCCGCAGGGGGATGGGGGAGAGGATCGGAAGAGTAAAAGTGAGAAAACTTGTGGGTTGAGATAAGAACAGTTTAATACTTGAAATAAAATAAAGTAAAATAGTAGTAGTAGTAGTAGTAATAATAATATACAAAGCAAGTGATGCACGATGCAACTGCTCACCACCCGCCGACTGATGCCCAGCCCATCCCCAAGCAGCAGTCGCTGCCCCCTGGCCAACTCCCCCCCAGCTTATAGACTGAATGTGGCATCGTATGGTATGGAAGGTCCTTTGGCTGATTGGGTCAGCTGTTGTGGCTGTGCCCCCTCCCAGCTTCTTGTGCACCTGGCAGAGCACGGGAGGCTGAAAACTCCCAGGCTTAGTGTAAATACTACTTAGCAACAACTAAAACATCAGTGTGTTATCAACATCATTCTCATACCAAATCCAAAACACAGCACTGTATCAGCTACCAGGAGGAAAATTAACTCTATCCCAGCCGAAACCAGGACATTGGGCTACCGCTTCCCCTCAGACCTTGAGGCACGCTCTGTTGCTGTGGCAGCTCAAGTGTGGGCAGGGGACAACTTGATAAGGATGACAGGAGAGGGCAACAGCTTGATCCAGCGAAGGGGAGCAGACTGGTTTGCACACCCTGTGAGGGAAGGCCTTGCAGTAACCCAGAGCTACCACATACATATAGCTACAAGGTCTGGATTACCAAAAAAACCCAAACCAACCAACTAACCAACCAAAAAAAACCCCAAACCAACAACAAAACCAAAAACCCCAACAAAAAAAAAACCCAACAAACTAACCAACAAACAAACAAGACCCCCACAACACCAAAAAATATCTGTTTCACTGTAGTTCAAAGAGAAAGTGCAAAACAGAAAGTACTTCCTCTTACTGAAACCCTGAAACTAAAGTGAAACACTAGAGACCCAAAAAAAATGTTTGCAGTAAAACTGGCCAGAAACTCAGGAAAGAGTTTTATGAGCACAAAATGATGATGAGGAGCATCCTCTGTTTTAAGAAATTGTCAGAGATGATTCCAAAGGAGTTAAGCTTTGCCTTAGGCCAAGCTTCACACACAGCTTAAAGAGAAAGAAATAGTCAGCTTGAGGGCTCTGATGGAAATAAATTAATAAGGAAAGGAGATTTACTTGGCAGTGACCAAGCCAACTTTCATGGCATGTAACCTGCATGTCTAGTCATACTTCTGGCATAAGTTCACTGTGATTTTAGCTAGGTACTCTCTCCCTACCAGGAAACCATTGAGAACATGCTCGCACCTCTCCTGAACAAATATATAAGGCATATGCAATAGTTCTTATTGCCTTGAAACAACCTGCCCATCTCCTGGGCAATCCAGATGGAAAGGGCTATTCCTCCCAATGTGAAAGCTACCGCTGCAGACTCGGAACAGGGTGATGAGTCTGGTCAGCCAAAGACGGTCCCCTGACAGGGCGGCAAAGAGCAGCATGAAGAGCTACAGGACAAGAATCAAACCTTGTCCCAAAGGAGGACAGTAGGATAAGCCTGCACTGTCACAGGATAATACAAGTGCACAGAGCACATAAGCTGTTCCTGAAGCACCCTGGGAAGATGATTTGGATGTTAGGTCACAGTTCTTCCGGGAGGGACTAGGCAGAACAACAAAAGAACGAGAGAGATGCATAGTCAACCTGTGCTCAATCCCGTGTTACATGCCTTCGAGAACATGGAAGATCCTCCCATATTTGACACCTCATAGTCAAGTTCAGAAAGAAGACACAGCTACAAATTTCTTGTAACTTTGTGGTAAGGAATAAGGAAAAAACCAATCAAAACTAGTGCCACACTATGTTCCCACATCCCAATTTACAGTTGAAAGAACATTAAGCTTAAATGTTCGTTATTTTATTCTTTAAAATCTATTTGGTGTTTAAGTGGTATATACTCACATCACAAGGATACAGCTATCAGATTAACAAGAGTTTTCTATCAAAAACCCATGAAATAAGACATACGCAGCTTCTTCTAAAAACCTCACATGGAAAAGTCTCCTTCTGCAAGGTTGCTCACCTGATTTTTAACCAAAGGTACCAGATCTTCAGGAATATCGCCCAATGGATATGCACGGCCTGCCAAACAGCAGCTATAGAAAAGGAGGGGGAAGGCATTTTTAATACATCCTGACATTAAACAGATTGAGGAGAACAGTTTATTTTTTGAGTTAGTTTTCAGTATGCTCTTAAAACAAGGCAAACAAATTCATTCTGTAAATCACAAAAGCAAGCATTGCAGAAAGCACTGCTGTTAATGCACAATAAGACAATGCAGTGCATGAACTTGCATCCAAGGTATGCCATTCCACAGCAGAAAAGTAATGGGGAAACTCAGTATTTCTCACAAAAATCTTTACTCCTGCATTTTAGGAAGCAGGAGTAACACAGAATCTAATGTTCCTGATCTTGAATAGATTCCAGAAAGAGGAATTCACTAACTAATCACTACCGTTCAATCTCAGAATGGCCTCCTGCAAACGACAGGCAACACAGTAAGCAGCAACTGAGCACAGCTTAGCCCAAAAGGCATGGCAGAAAGGGCTAAAATAAGGAGCACTGTGTCACACACAGGACAAAGAACTCACTCTAACCAAATTCTAAAGATAAAGACATGATCTTGGCACATCAGCAGTAACTTGAGCTCTAAGTCTCCAACTTTATCCTACCTATCCACTCACACTATGTGTAACTATAAGTCAGCTGTACAAAGTAGCCATCGCTATTTTACACAATCTCTCAGACCTTGAAACACACTATAAGATTATGCAACTATAGCGAGCTAAAAATCTGGTGCCACCACTAGGCAACACCTCGCACACTTTCTAAAGGACCTTACCTTATATATACAAGCAGCTTGTTGCCCATTACCACCTGCTCATCTGCAAAACAAAATTTGTCACCTTTTCTTCACAAGACAACATCTAGAGATGCAATTGTTTTTCCCAGCTGTTTGCAAAACATCTCATCTGACAGACATGCAGAGTTTTACACACAGTAAGTTGGGCAGCTTTACACAGAGTAAGTAGTACTGGAACACTTCCCTGTTCTCCAAGACCCTTATATGGGTATGTATTTCCTTTTTGCATCCCTCTGTTGGAGGTGACTAGATATTCAAAACATCAAATATCAAAACCAGAAACCCTTTGGAGGGAAAGAATCCTGTACCTGTGAGAGACTTCCCAGCATTCAGTGGAGGAGCAATGACTTTGAACAGCTTCTGTAACAAGAAAGAAGGCAGCACTCAAGCAGCTGGAAAACCTCAAAGCAAAGGATCTGTGTGGTTTCCCACAGAAACTCTGCTTTCTCGCCATGTCTTACAATCAAAAGGCACAGAGGTCACCAAGATGGTGGCAAAGGATGCTTTTCCCAGCTGATGTTACGACATGAAAAAACAGCCTTCATTCAACCAGATCTAACCCTGACACAGGCCACACTAAAAAAAGCAATGTTCAGTAGGAGCAGCAGTCAGAGCATAACTGACCAGCCCCACTTCCTGCTCCTGATTCTTCTGCCCCCAGAGATTACGCAAACCCTCAGCCTACCTAGTAGGGACACCAGAGAGCCTTTAGTTTGGGTATGTAGAATGAGGACTCATCTAAATACTTAGTTCTAGAAAGCAGAAAAAGTCATTTGTACTCGTACAGCTAGTGCTAGGTTTCCAGAAGTCCTTTTTAAAATCATTAACACCTAAAGAGCCTCCTTCCTGAGAAAAATCAAATGAGGTATTTGTAACAGTTACAAATTGCGTGGTTTAAGATTTTCACACTCAAATGGACCCAGCTCTTTATGTCAGCACTACTGAGAAAGTACCAGCAGTGCTTCCTTAACGAAACGTCTTGATGTTATAGCTATAGGCTTTAGGAGCAACTGGTACATCAGGCACATCTTCAAGATTACCAGCAGCAGCATCAACAGGGCCTTCAGTTACAGCGTTACAGAGTCCTGTGCTTACTGTTGACAGATAACACCCAAGTGCTAAGAACAAAGCTTGCCTCAACGTAAGGGCTGTTTCTAGCTTTTCTTCCCGAATTCTGTACACAGGTAAGCTCACCCTTTGTTTCCATTACTCTTTAATACATATTAATATACTATTGTGTCAGCAGAGGAAGAACAGTATGAAGGAAAAAAAAGCATGAGGTATTCATAGAACCCCTCATGCCTACACCTCTATTAATCCCATTGGGCAGAAAGTTGATGCTTTCTCAGCACGTCACACCACATAGGCCAGGCTCTCNTCGCTCCACTAACTTTGTCATGCAAGAGCAAGCAGCTGAGCGGAGCAGGCCGGCAGGCACCAAACTGACAAACGGAACTCCAGGTTTTTTGTGTCCCTGCAGCCTTTGATGTTAGGTAAGGTACTCAAAACAGGAAGGACTGATTGCGAACACCAAGCTAATCCTGACAGACTAGTAGCTTCCAATGCATTCAGCTGCTGATGCATTAACCCACGCCAGGACAAAAACTGGGGGAGCAAAGCATGTTTATAGGAGCATGCAATGCTACAGGATGGATACAGCCACGCTAAGTAATTCCCACAATGACTGAATTTGATCCCAGGGACACAGGGCTAAGTTCTTTTACAAATTAGTGACCAAAAGGCATGAATGCTTTGGACTACGTAAGTCTTGTCTGTTGAAAGGCGACATCTTGTTTTCCACATGCTATGCTGTGCTTAAAAGCACAAGAAGTTTGCATCGGCGACATGGGGACACTGTCATTTATTCACAGGAACTCAGTATGCAGTATAACAGCTCACCTGCTGTATGTCTAAGCTGGTGATATCCATATGCACAATGCAGGCTTCCAAATTTTCCAACCTGTTTTTGTCTTGGAAGTGAAGCAGCAAGTCCTTCATCACTTGAGCCGTGATTCCCATCAGTTTATCACTTAAGATATATGGCTCCAAGCACTCCAGAAAGATGCCTTTAGCTACAGAATTCTCACTCATTTTATCATAGATCTGGTTAAATAATAGATCCCTAGAAAGACAGAAGTGTTTAGTTATCAAATAATCTTATTAAAATCTCCTCTTACTTATCTACTTTCTGAGGGCTCCAAATTAAACTCCATTTCTGTATTTCTCAAACTCAGGAACTGAATGCCCTGTTCAGCTCTTATACTGATGCAAGTTACAGGCAGCTGCACAGAATAAATGGGCTATGGATGTTGCAGCAAAAAAACACTGTTAGAGGGGAAATGATGATGACAGGAAAAATCTATCAAGGCAGATTCTTTAAGGGGATGGTGTGGGAGAAACAGTTTGAAGCAAACTTTCTTCCTCAACATATAAATAAAAATTTAAGACATGCTCTTCTTTGAGTACCGAGTACCCCGACTTTAGTATCATTTTTTAAGCATTCCTCTAAACTGTGATGTGATATATGATATGACGATGATGTGATGCGATTCCTCTAAACCATGTGATATTATAGAAGACAGCACTCAGGACTACGTGGGTTGGTGGTCTGCCTTGGGAGACAGGCTTGCAAACTCAGACTTACGTGCGCTGGAGTAAGAGACAGTAATCAACTATGACAGGCACCACATCCTGCGGAAGAAACGTAAAAAAGCTGTAGGGACTGGCAAAAATCCTGCCAAATAGCACATCCTGCAGAGCACAAAATGAAGTTTGGCCAATACAGAGCAGAATCAATGAGTTATTTGAATCAGCTTGGTAGCTGGCACAGTCATAGGTTTTCCCGTATGCTGGTTCATATGGAGAAAAACTCTAGTCACACTTCTGCAGAGGACAGGGGCATACAGGTTCTGCTTTGCTGCCTAGCCGTAACTACGTCCTGATTTCATTAGTGCACACAACAGGTGAGAGTTCAGGTGAACCACGGCAATATTTTTCAAAAACAGAAAACTAAATTTTGCAGCAAAGCTAAGTCTGACTAAAAAATTCAAAAGATCTATACAAGAGAGTCCTCTGGAGCACCATACCTGAAAATGCTGCTCCATAACCTGGATTTTTCCTTGGTCAGGACATTTCTTCAAAGTCCGATCAGCGTAATGGAGAATGATTTCAACCATCTGAATTACAATAAACAAGAAAATTCATTCAAATCGTACAATAGAGGCCCTACTTGGTAGCACATTTAATAGACTGGCTTGGGGACTGGCAGCACGGTAAACTCTGTTGTCCCATTTTGAGTATGAACTACGGTGGGCAGGAAGGAGAAGAGGCTGCCAAAAGACAATGGCACGACATGGCATATAAGTGGACCAGTGGGATACTGAAGGCCTACACTAACCTTAACTGACCAAGAAACCGGGCAGCCAGCCTGCCAGCAAGTTTTCGGGCAGATAAACACATCCTGAAGCACAAGGCTCATATGGGCCATGTTTCTACCCAAAGCTTAAGTTATAGTATCTTAAATAGTAAAACTTGTTTACCTGCAAATAAAATACACATGAAAAACAACGTACAGCTGAATAATTATTGCGATAATTGTGTATTTTAAACATACTCTTCCCAGAAAA
>VZTV01042647.1:12736-25120 GCA_013400875.1 Anhinga rufa | reverse complement strand
CCCCCAGCTCCCCTTCCCGAAGCTGGAAGGGGGTGTCGCGGCCCCCGGGGCTGCCCAGGACCGCGACCGGCTGTGTCGGGGGGATGCGGGTGCCCCACAGCTGGGCCCGCTTTGTCTGAAGCCTCCCCTCGTCCGCTCTCTGCGCCTTCCAGCCAAAAGCAGAGGCCTAAACGCAGCCAGGCAAACCTCGCCCGTCCCTGCCGAGCCGTACCCCTTCCTCCTCCCGCTTGTGCTTCAGCTGGGGCACGACGGTACCAAACACAGGCGTCGTTTCTGCCTTCGCTGACGTTCCCCTCAGTCTCGCTGCAGAGGGGAGCAGCAGCCCGTGGGTTTCGGCACACGCAGCCCCTTCGCTGCCTCAGCTCAGGTGGGGTTTTTCCAGTTCTCCTGAGCCCTGAGGAGCTGCTCTCAGACCCGCTGCGTGTTCTCTTTCCCAGGCCGTGAGCTCGCATACTTTTTTTTTAAAAAAAAAAACTTTTTATCAATGTTACTTTGCTGTAATCTTCTGAGCCTGTTTACTGCTGAGTCTCCAAGGTTCCCCAGCTGTGGAGCATAATTGCCTCCAGATACCTTGCCCTTTGGTGGCTGTGCGTGGCTGGAGCTCTGTGGATAGAGGAGCGTGGGAGGGAAATTTACCTTTTTCCTGAGGGCTGAACACAAAGCCACTGCCACAAAACCAGCAAAATGCAGAGCGGTTCGATGTGATTTGCACACATGGACCGTGCTCCTCCATCGTCTTCCTCCTCAACATTGAATCTCTGAACCGCGGCAGTGCTGATGTGGGTTGAGCGCAAGGCTCAAATGCAGGCAGCCGCCGCATGTTGGAGGCTGCCTGAGCTGCCTCTTCTCCCACAGGCTGGTCTCAACTGAACCAGGGTCTTGTTTCTCTCTCCCTCCCGTACTCCAGCCCTGACTGAGGGGTCACTGTGTTCATTCTGCCCCCAGGACCAGCTCCAGCAGAAGATCATATGCCCTGGGCCGGTGACCTGCCTGACGGCTTCTCCCAACGGGCTCTACATCTTGGCTGGCGTTGCTGAGAGCATCTACCTGTGGGAGGTAAGGGGGCTGCCGGCTCGCACGGGGAATGGGGACGTAGAGATTTGCATCCCGCACAGTTAGCGAGTGCCCCTGTCCCGTCAGGTGTCAGTAAATCCACATGATCTGGGCTCCATGGTGGGGCGAAGGCCTCGCTGGGTCGTGTACGCTACAGCTATCGCTGGTGTGGTCTGGGCTCCGTGGTGGCCTGAGAGGCTGGGGCTGGCTGCTCGGCAGCCTCCGTGGGCGTGCAGACCACGGGGCAGCTTGTCAAAGCAAGGAGGAAAAGGAATTGTGGTGGGAGGTGCTGGATGAGGCTTAGGTCTGTTCTTTCCTTCTCTTTCCAAGCTGTTACAGATGCCTCAGGGGTCAGATGTTGATCCCTCAAAGCACAACCACAGGACCTAGTTTTCCTTTAGCGCTTCTTCCACGTTTTAGCTCAATATTTGTATGTGAATTGTGATCTGGATGTCTGCAGAGGCTGCTGTACTCTGGTCATCATCCTTCTATTTTTAATTAGCGGTGTGTTTACATGGGGATTACACTACCTTCTAAGCACTTCACCAAGCAAATAGAAGAACAAGCTTGTTCTGAGCCCTGGGATTAAACGCAGAGATGCCTAACCCGGAAAGCTCCCGGTCCTGGGGGATGTTTCTGAGCCTTGTTGTGTGGGCAGCTCTATCTTAATTCATCAGATTTTTCTTTTAAAAATGTGCTCGTGGCAATGTTGGGAAAAAAAGCCTTCTCAAGGCTGAGACTGCAGCAAGTGGGAGTTACTCGCGCGTGATGCTCTGAGCTGGTCTCTGCTCTGCTTCATCTGCAGAACGTGGCCCTGTCTGTCTGCCCCCAGCTAGCATTGCCTTGCAAACGCTTCCGAGCGTCTGCCTGGAGTGGGTGACAGCACTGTCCTCCTGGCAGAGGGAACAGGCACCTTGGAAAGGCTGCGTGGAAGCCATCGTAGAGCTGGAAATGGGCCCAGCAGCCCTAGTTTTGTGCCTTCTCTGTGAATCCACTTGTTCTCCGTTGAATTGCGGTTTGGTGTTATTTTTAGGGGTAATTCAGAAAACGAGAGGGAGTTTTGTACGGGGCTCCCTCGCTGCCTCCTTAGTTCCCTCCCTGTCTGTGGTGTGGCCTTTCAACCAGAAAAGCTCCGGCTTTAGGGAGCTCCTTGTCCACCCTAAAGCCTCCATTGGCCCGAGACCATGCAGCCGTGCTGAAGTGCAGCAACCCCTGGGGTGGCACGTGGCCTCCTGCGGCTTTTGTAACCCCTGCAGCCATCTCGTTAGGTGTTGTGGGAGGTTGGAAGAAGCCATCAGAGTAATATTAACAGCAAATAGGAAATCTTTACTGCATGCTTGTGTCTTGGCCAGAGAAATGGCACTGGCATCGCTAGGTTCCAGAGTTAACTTTGGCAGGACTTCTTCAACCTGTCTTCTGCTGTATTTGCCTTCGGTCATAAGCGTATGTGGTTGTACTGGTTTCACCTTGATTGTGTCAGTTGCCATCAGTGAGGTGCAAATGGGCTTGCGTGGTTGGCACAACCATCCCTTTTCACTCTGTTTGCCACCGCCCTGTTCTGCACAGCTCCACGGCGTGGGCACTCTCCGCTCTGCTCGCTTCTGCCACAGCAACACCCAGCTGGGGATGGAGCTGCAGGTGCTGCTGCACCCACAACAGCTGATGGCAGGGTGCTCCAGGGCATCTCAGTGCTCCTTTCTTGATATTCTCCCACCCTTTCCCTTGCTCTAGGTCTCCAATGGGAACCTCCTAGCCATCCTGAACCGACACTACCAGGACCTCACATGCCTCTGCTTTACTGACGACAGCAGCCACTTTCTCTCGGGGGCGAAGGACTGTCTGGCCCTGGTGTGGAACCTTTACAGGTAATGGTGGCGCGCAGGGAGGTCTCGGCCTATTCGTACGGGGTACAGGGAGCATCTGGGCGAGGAATATTAGAACAAGAGATCAGCCACCACTTCCCGGAGGCGGAATCAGCTCTGCCTAAGCCTGCGTATCTAAGCTGTTTGTAAAGCCCAGTGATGGTGAGTCTGTGCCCTCCTTAGGTGGCTGTTCCACTGTTGTTATCCTTGCTGCCAGAGAGCTTTTTCCTAGTGTCTCATCTGAGTTTCCCAAGCTGCGGCACAGGGCTCTGACTTCTTTTCCCTGCTTGACACAGAGTGGGTTGTGCCCTTTCCCTGCTAATGGTAGCTGAGGTCTCCTCCCCTCTGGGATAGGGAGATCAGTAGTGGCCCTTGTCCTTGGTATCGCATGTGCCAGTGGCTGCTGACAGCTTCTGTGTCCTGCTTGGTCCTTGCAGCCAGGAGAGACACCCTGGAGGAAGCAGAGCCGTGGCCAGCTCTCCTCACAGCCGCTTTGCTCCAGCATCCCCAGCGTTGCTCTGGCTGACCTGCTGTGCCAACCCACCTCTCTGCTCTCCCCTACAGCGTGCTGCAGGCAGAGCCCTCCCAGATCCCTGACCCTCGCCACGTGTGGTCCCGACACAGCCTCCCCATCACGGACTTGTGCTGTGGCTTTGGAGGGCCCTTGGCACGAGCTGCCACGGCCTCCCTTGACCAGACAGCAAAGGTAAGGCTTGGCTCAGTCCCACTGAACAAGAGTTCCAGAGGTGTGCAGGCCTCAGAGGGTTAAAGCAGAGTTTCTGCTGGGCTGCAGCAGAGCTGTCCAGGAGGGCTGCAGTAGCTGAATTTCTTGGCTGTCTCTGTGATGACTCAGAGCTGCCAGACCTAATGGGCTTTGCCTCTCCAAACACCAGCAGTTTCTCTGCACCTGCCCTCCGGCTGAGCCTCCCTGTGCTTTGCAGTCCCTCTTCTCCTGCGGAATGTTGGGGTCAGCTCCTCTGATTCCCCTCACCGATGTCCTCTAGTCTCAAAGGGCAGGGAGCAGAGCAGGCTGGAGCCCAGAGCCTGCAGCCTGCTCCTCCTGTCCTGCAGGGAGGGCTCTGCCCTGGGGGGCAGGACGGGCACGTGATGGGGTTAAGGGCTGTTTCGGAGCTGCCCGGGAAACTTCTTGTCTCATGGTCACGAAGAGGCTGATCCTGGGTTCTGCCGTGGTTATGCCTTGGACTCGGTTTCCCCATCTGCAGGAAGGAGGGGATGCCGGTACGTGCTGCCAGCTTGCCACTGGGCAGGTGCTGATAAGCAGCAGCGTGTTCTTCCAATCCTGCTGTTAACATTTAAGCCCCTGATTCTGCTGTACCCTCTCACTCCAGCTCTGGGAGGTCTCATCTGGGGAGCTCCTGCTTTCTGTCCTCTTTGACGTGGGGATCATGGCCGTGACTCTTGACCTCTCTGAGTATCACATGTTCTGCGGTGGCATGGACGGATCCATCTTCCAGGTTGACCTCTGTGCCTGGGTGAGTGTGTGGGGCTGCAGATCTGCTCTGTGCTGCTGTCATGACGCCCAGCCTTGAGGTGGCACCCTGAGCTACTGTCACCTCCCCACCTACGTGACTGGGGTGACCTGCCCCGGGGCATGGGAGGGCTTGGGTTCCCTTGTATCTCCTCTGCCCCCTTCAGACACAGTGATGAACCTGCTGGCTTCAGCCTTCCTGAATTTAAACCCTTCCTTCATTTCTGCAGCCGGTCCAGAGAGACCGGACCTTCCAGACAGAGCGGGAGAACGGGAAGGTCTTCAAAGGGCACAGGTGAGGGACGAGACATACCTGCCGAACACTTCATCGCCCCCGTCTGCCCACCTCACCAGTTTCTAGTAGTCCTCGGGTCATCCTGAGTTTAAATGTCCTCTTCCCCATTCCAGGAACCAGGTGACGTGTCTGTCGGTCTCCACGGATGGCAGCCTGCTGCTTTCCGGGTCACACGACGAAACAGTCCGGCTGTGGGACATCCAGAGCAAGCAGTGCCTGAAGACAATGAATCACAAAGGTAGGCATGCCCTTATCCCCAGGATCCTTTCCTCCTCAAATGCCAAAGGCCACTGCTGTCTCACTTCTGCTGCTCTGATGCTGCCCTGGGCACTTCAGGCATTTCTCTGCTACTTGCTTCACACCTCCAGGAAGGGTAGAGGCATTAGAGGGACGCCTCAGCTGTCTGGAGGAATGTTTTGACCTTGCCCATGTCTGTTAACAACACCCCTGTGCACTGTCAGGGAGTGAGTCATAGATTTCATTCTGTCGCTGAGGACATCCAGGATCTTCCTCCTTGTTTTCCAAAGGGAGCGGTTGCCCCACATGCACCCTAATGCCTGGGGAGGCTGTGGGAGGGGGGAGGATGTGTCTGGAGAAGAGACTGTTTCTGTGACCCCAGCAACAAGCACCCATGAGCTCATTAGGCCTGAAGTGAATCCGATAAAAGCAGCCGTCTGGGATTTCGGTCTAATGGCTCCGATAAAACACGCAAACAAACCTTTACAGGCTCAGATCAGCAATTGGGCGCCTCAGAGCAGTGGTGATTTAGCCCTCCTGCTGCATTTGAGCTGTTGCTAACAGTGGATTTCTTCTATGATTGTGGTGGTCTCCTGACTCTTAACACTGCTCTCGCTGGTGGGGCTGGCAGCACTGCTCTCTGGGTACTGCCTAAAACCCTCCCAGAAGGTGATGGTGGTGAAAGTCAGACCCTGTTCCTCTGTGATGCTGCCCCTGGACAGAGATGGGCGAGCCGCCGCCCCAGGCGCTGAAAGCCAGGCCGCCTGCAGACCCCTTCGTTTTTCCTTTTCGTTGCCAAGGACTGTTTCTAATGGGGACCTACTGCAGTGCCCATCCAGCCTTGCTCCACTAGCACTAGAGGGTGAAAGCAGACAAAATCTGAGCTGTGTGAGTCATCGGCGGGGTTGGGGGGGGCAAGCTTTCACTGCAAGCCAGGCATTAAAACCCTCCCTGAGGCCGCAGGGGAGTGCAGATGGACACAAGCTCTTCCTGTGAGGGGCAGGACCAGGTTGACCATGCCACTGGGTGCTGGGGCCATGAGATGCGGGTGCTTTCTGCAGCTCTGCAGGCAGCGATTTGGCTTCCCCGGCAGCCCTGGCACCAGTACCACCTTGCTGCTGCTGTGTGCTTAATCAGAGCCCGGGAGCGGGCGGGAGCTGTATTGTGGATCAGGAGCTGCCATCCAGGGGAGCCCACCACCAGAGAGCTGTACTGCAGGTGGCGGGTCCCCGCACAGAGCGCAGGCTTCCCGCAGCCTCCCTGCACTGGGGGCTCTGCGGCTCTCCTGTCTCAGCGCTGCCTCTCTTCAGCAGCCGTGCCACCCCGTCTTAGTGGGGCAGCAAGTTCCCTGCAGCACTGGTTTCCAGCGGGTCACCTTGGCCTTCCTCGTCGCCTCTCCGAGCAGTGACGCGAGCCTCCCAGCAAGGTCTGTTCCCTGCTGCCGCCCTGCTCGCCCCTCCAGCATGTTCCCTGAGCCTTTCCTTTCCCAAGGCAGTGATGACATGGACTTTTCTGCCACGCTGACATGACAGCAACCTCCGGCCTGGTGAGCTTGGGAGAGCAAGGTCCCTCTGCTCGCAGGGCAGAGTGGGTAGCTGGAGGCAAGGCAGGAACCACTGCCCTCCCCACATGATGGTGCTACAAATAGATCGGAGAGGTTGGAGCGTGGCTCAGGGCTCCTGAGGAGCGTGGCTGTGCAGGCAGGACAGATGGAGGGGGCTTTTCCAGCAAGGTTTGCTTGTCCTTCACAGGGGTGGGCAGGCAAGGGCGCAGAGCATGGGCGGGCAGATGGACTCTGAGAAATTGGGCTGCTGCTGTTGGGTGATGAGCTGCGACTGTGCCAGGCACAGCAGGGCTGCTCCTGGTCGCCCAGCGTGGCTGGCCCTGCTCTGAGGGGAAGCAGGGGATCTCTGGGATGGGGAGGCCAGCGCTCCCCAGTTCTCTCACCAGCACTGCCCCAAAATCCCTCCGGGCCTTGGTTCCTGTCACACAAGCTTCGTCCTTTTCTCTGCAAACACAGTGTGGCACAGACCATCCCTGAGGGCTTGTTCATGCAAGGCCACCCCAGGGATGCTCCAGCCGATCCATCCTGCCCGCAGCTGCCACTGTTGGAAACTGGATTATTTATTCTCACCCAGTTGAGTCCTGTCCCTCTGCCCACAAGGCAAGGTGTCACCCACCGCCTGTCACCCACTGCCTGGTGCCCGAGGCATCGTGACGAGGTGGGGGGTGGATGGGACTTGCATCTGCACTGAGGCCTGAGAGCAGCTGGGGTGTCTGAGCCTGGATTCGGGGATCTGTGGACTGGCGCATGTGATATTTCTCCTCTCCGCCTTTCTTGTCCCTCCCTTTCAAATTGCTCCTCAGATTGCCAGTGAACCAGCAGCGGTAATCTCACTAATGGATATTTTCATAAGAAGCAGCAAATGTCTTGTCTTTAGGGAGGGAGCAAGAGTAAAACAAGTGGTTTGTTACAGCAAAGTGTTGGCAAAGAGCAGCTTCGGGGCCGGCCTGGGACTGCTGGCAGGGCAGCTTCTGGACCGAGTATTCAGTGGAGCCTTTGCTTTGCCGGCGGGATCCAGCCTTGGATCCTGGGAGGGTCAGGCTTTGGAGCAGGCTCTGGTCTAGCTGGAGGGGGAGATGATGGCAAGGGAGCCTTCGTCCACATCAGAGGTGCTTTTGTCCATCTCCTCTGAGAGACTGAAAGCCTCGGGTGGCTCCGTGCCCCTCCGGGGCCACCCTGGGCTCCCTCGCAGCCCCATCCTGCACCTCTCCCCGCTGCCTTTGGCGGGGGCGCTGGGTGGGTGCTGCGGCAGCCTGCCTCTGCTCAGGTGCATCTGGATCCTTTTAACCTTTCCCTCACGCTGTCGAGTTTGGCCGGGGGAAGATGGATGGTCGGGGATTTATTAGCAGTGACCAAGCTGCTCTGCTCGCACACGAGCCCACTGGCTGCTGGAGGCAGTGGGGGGGGCTCTGGGGGGCTGGGGGTCGCTGTGCCTGATGGGGAGAGGTTTGGGGCACGAGGGGGAACAGTGGGAGCTCACCAGGGAGCGTGAGTTTGGAAGGGGGGGCGGAGGGGGCTGCTGACAGAAAGCAGCAGCCTGTGTGGGTAAATGCAGTAATTAAAGCGCTCATTAGCTCTGCCAAACGAGAGTGTGTGATAGATCATTGCAGGAGACAGCTGCGAGAGCGGCAGCCGCTGATGGATGGCTGGCTCTGCGGAGGACGGCCGGGCCGCCCCGCTCCTCCCCGCCGGGCCCAGGCTGCGGAGCTGCGTCCCTGCTCCCCACCGCCACGGACGGGGAGAGGGGCTCTGCCTCTTCCCAGGTGCTGGGGGGGAAGGCAGGAGTCCTGGCAGCGGGTTGTACCCTCTGTTCCCTGGGCAGCCCCTCCGGAGGGGGGAAGTCTGACCTGTCCCCTCCTCTTGTCCCGTCCCAGGTCCGGTTACAAACGCCTTCATAGTGCTGGCCCCAGCCAACATGTTCAACCCGGACGGGAAACCCAGCGTGCCTCTCCCCAAATTCAGCAAGCACCTCCATGGCACCGAGAGCAACGATGAGCAGGGGAGCGAGGGAGTGACGCTGCGCCTGGGGCTCCACCAGCAGGTACCGGGGACGAGCAGGCTGCTGGGGAGGGGGAGACCGAGGTTGGGTGGGCAATCTGTGCTGGAGGGTGCAAAACTTCTCCTCCAGCCAGCGCAGCGGTGGTGGCTGGTTGGTGCTGATCCGCTGATGATGGGCAGCAGCTCTGTGGCCCGTTCCGTTCTTCCCCTGTGTTGCTAAACCTCCCCAAGTGCCATTTTTTTAAAGCAGTGGAATCGCCCGATTTACTGACTTGTGGTGGAGCCTTGCAGGCTGGCCAGGCAGGGAGCAGGCAGGCTCTTCCCTCACTCCCAGCTGCATCTGGGCTGCTCTCAGCTCCGGGAGAGGAGCCCCCAGACCGAGGTCTCCAAGTGGAGCAGGGTCCTGGCTGGGGCACAGGGTGTCCCTCTGAAGTCTCCCCAGCGTGGCCGTCCCCAGGCAGGGCTGTATCCTGCACTGTCAGTGATCACAGGCTGGTTGTGGGCCGTGCCCCTGGCCTCTCTGCCGGCAGTCCCAGAGCTGCTCTCCTCTCTGTGTCTGCCCCCAGGCGAGTGACAGCCCTTCCATGGCTGACGGATGAGCTCTGTGTCAGGGAGGTGTCAGCCGCTCCAGGAGGGGCTGTTTGCCCACTGCTCGGCAGAGGGGGTGGCATGCCGGCGGTGCAGGGCCAGCTTGGGTGCTGCTTTGGAAACGTCAGTCCCGCAGTCAGTCAGGCTCCTCCGCTCGCAGCATGGTGCCGGGGGGAGCAGCCTGCGGCGTGGTGAGCCCAGCGCTTCCCCTGCCCTGCGACGGGCTCTGTCCGTGCCGGGCGAGCAGCCTGGCAGACCCCTGCACAAGGCACGCCTGAGGGGACCGTTTTGGGCCCCCTGTGCCTGCCCAGCCCTGGGCACAGACCTTCCATTTTTGAAAGGAGCTGCAGCTCCAGCCAGGCTCTGCCGGTGCCGCAGTGTTGGCTGTACCCCGCTGGAGTCTGCTCGGTCACTGCTTTGGCCCGTGGGGCTGGGGGCCGGGGGGGTTTCTTTGCCTAGTCCAGCAGGGAGCCCTGCCCAGGAGTGCTGGGAGAGGGCCCGGGTCTTCTGTATCAACGTCTCCTGTCTGGTCCCTGCAGGAGTCTGGGGAGAGCTACCTGGAGAAGGCCGAGAAGATGTACTCGCAGATGTACTCAACAAGGGAAAAGGTGAGAGCTGCTCTGAGACGGGGGAATCGCATCTTGGTACGGATCTCTTGGGGGGGGCCTCTCTTCAGCTGAAGCGGTCCTCGGGGTGCTGTGGAAAGCTGGGGCAGGAAGGAGCCCTGGAATTCGCTGATGGTGTAGGAGGAGGGCTGCAGTTTGAGTAGGAGATGGAGGAGGGAGAGGACAAGAGAGTTTGGGGTTTGCTGCTTGCCAGGGGAGCACTTGCCTCCAACTTGCCAGAGGTGAGACCCGGGTGCCTGAAGCTTTTCTGTCGTGTTTTTCTGTCACAGAACCTGGTGGGAGACCAGGAGCATCTGACGATCCAGGTGAGCGAGCTGGAAGAGGAGGTGAGCACCCTCCGGAAAATCAACAAGAACCTCTTTGACTTCTCCGCTCGCATCATCACCAAACCAGCCAAATGAAGAGGCACCCCCTGCCCTCGCACCCCTCTGCCTCTCCCTGCCCAGCTCCTGGGGAAGAACCAGCCCGCCCTCGGGCACCTGCACACGCAGACGTGCAAGCACGCCTGGCTCGCGTCCTCGCCAGCACCGGTCACGCGGCACACGCCGGAGCATTTGCCTGCTCGGTCTGGCATCGGTTCGATGACACGGGACTGAGACAAGCACGGGGGCTGCGGGGCTGCTGCGTGCGGGACAACACAGGGACCGTTTTCACCCCGATTTGCTGCTCGGTGCCGGTGGGGGCAGACTCGGAGCGGCCAGCTGCGGGAGGAGCATCGCCAGCTCCGAGGGAGGGGTTCAGGACACAGCTCCTGCTCTTTCCCTCTTCCCCTGGCCCTTTTTTGTTTCTTTTTGTTACTTGACCCTGCAGTGCAGACAGAAAAGTGTTTTTTCTCTTAATACCGGTTTGAGATTGGATTTTAGAGACCCCTTCCGCCCATCCTGCCCTGGGAGACGCTGCTTGGTATCGCCAGACCCCTCACAGCCGGGATCCTGCTGTGGGCTTGTTCCGCTCCCGTGACAGCGGGGGCTGCGTGGGGACGGGCAGGGGGTCCCCGGGGCGCTGAGCCTGAAGACGGGACGCCCGCACCGCCCCATCTGTCCTCCTGCTGCGGCGGGCAGGGGGCCGGGGGGGCCTCCCTGGGCTCAGAGCGTGGGTGGTGGTTTCGGGGTGCGGGGCTGACTCCTTTGGGGAGGGGCGGGGGGGGCCAGCAAGGTGCTATTTCCAATCTCGTAAGTTGACAGTTTATATATATTTGGATCCAGCTACTTTGTTTTCACGGTGTTCTGGGGAATCGGCCTTTTGTATTGTCACGAGCATGGCAGCGGGGGTTGTGGGTTTTGTTTAGGTTTATTTTTTACATAAAAGATTTCTTTTTTTATAGTGAAAGGTGCCTGAGGTGGTTCTTTAACGCCCCGCTGGTGGCCGCGGCTCTCGATAGCCCACTGCCGCTTCCCCGGCAGCGCTGGCAGCAGGGAGCGGGGGAGCGGTTTCTCGGCCGAGGGAAGCTGTGCTCCTCGGCTGTCTTTGCCCTGCGGGTCCCTCCGTGTCCCCACGAGGCTTTGCCTCCCAGCCCACGGTGCTGGAGGGGGGTCTCGGGGACCGTGGCCGTCCCTGCTCGCGCCCACCGCGCCGGCCCGTTTAATACACCAGCAGTGAGCACAGCTGATCTAAAGTGCACTTGAATAACGCAAGCATCCGTGCAGACCGCGCTCCTGCCAGCTTGCTTAGGTAATGCTTTTAGCTTAATAACAGCTCTGCTGCTCCCCACCTTCCTCCTGACAGCTTGGATCAGCGTTACTCAGCTGCATCAGGGAGCAGCAGCCCGGGCCGGGGGCTGCGGGCGGCGGGAGTGTGTCCCCGAGCCCCGCGGTCCCCCGGGAGGGCGGCAGCCTGCGCCCCACCAAGCCCAGACCCCAGCCCTCCCAGTCGTCCCGTGCTCTCTCCCAGTTCCCCCGGTGGGGTTTGTGTTGGGGCGCTCTGCTTGGGCAGAGCAGGCGGGAGGATGGGGCTTCCCCGCGAGCCCCCTCCCCTGCTGCACCTGGGGAGAGGCTGATGGCTGGGGGGGCTGGTTAATGCCACGAGCCTGTTGGCACCCCCCTCCCCAGGGCTGGGCCGCGTTTACCCCTGGGGGCAGGAGCTGCCCGAGGCCCCGGGGTCGGGATCCTGCTCCGGGGGTGGGGACCAGCACCCCCAAGAAGGGGCTGCCAGCGCTCCCCGTGCCCTGGCAGGCTTCGCCCTGAGGGCCTCCCGGCACGGGGAACTCATCAGCTGTGACTCATTACATTTGTCTGGTGATCAATATTTTTTGCCAGCTGGTACTTGGCTCCGTTGCTCACTTTCTTTTTCTTATTAATTCAGCAGAGGCTCTCTGCCTCCTGGCAGCTGGTGTTTGCGCTCCTGGTGCTGAGGAGCCCCCAGGCCCTGCCTCGGTTTCCCTGGTGGGGATGAGGAGGGTGACCCCGCTTTGCCTCCCTGCGGAGGAAGGCTGCGGAGCTGCTGCAGGAGCGAGGGGCCCCGCGACGCCCCGAATTTAAGCTGTGTCTCTGATGGCGGAGGGACGGAGGGATCCGGCCGTGGCCTTTACCGGGTTGGGGGGGGGTTTACGGCCCCGAGCCCGGCTCAGCGACGGCCCGGGGGGGCTTCTCCCAGCCCGGGCGGGGTGGGGGGGGAGCGCTGGCATCGGCCGGCCGGAGGAGGAGGAGGAGGATGATGAAGGTCCCGGTGGTCCC
>VZTV01042647.1:0-12030 GCA_013400875.1 Anhinga rufa | reverse complement strand
TCGCCCTCCCGCCAGCCGGGCTCCCTCCTGCCCCCCATCGCAGCCCTATCCCAGCCCCCTTCTGGCCCCCACTGCAGCCCCATCCTGGCTCTATCCCAGCCCATCCCAGCTCTGTCCTGGCTCCATCCCAGCCCCCACCTCATCTCTCTCCTGGCCCCCTGCCCGGCTCTATCCCAGTCCCAACCCCGGGAACGTGCCCCGGTGCTGGATCCCCACAGTCCCCTCCGCTGCCCACCTCAGCCCCACTGTCCCACGAGCGAGGTCCGCATGCACCCAAACCCTGCCAAGCCAAGACCTGTCCCAGCCCCGTGTCCTGGGGCTGGATTTGTCCCGCTCCCTCGGCCGGTCCCTCCCGGGGACAGACCACCTCCGCGTTTGGGCCCCTCCACGTGCGCCCACCCGGCTGCGCCTGGGCAGAGCTGAATCCTCGCATGGCACGTGGCAGGACCGCGCGGGCCCCTGTCCCACCAGCCTCTCCCCAGGGATGCCGGGGCAGGCAGCTCGGCATCAGAGCGCGCCGGCTGCGGGGGGCCGGGGCAGAGCCTGGCTGGGAGCGTGAGGCCCTTGTGCGGGTGGGCTGGGGGATGCACGACTCGCTGCTTGGGTGGCCACCAACCCTCTCGCCCACCCAGCCGGGGGTCCTGTGGGGGTCTCTTCCCCGGGGCTCTCCCTCTGGTCCCTGGGCATCCCTCTGGCTTCGTGGGTGGGTGCATGGCCAGCCATGGGTGGGGGGAAACATCTACCCAGGCTGGGATGGGGCAGGGAGCGGGCAGGGAGCAGGCAGGGAGTGCAGGGCTCCAGGGCGGGAGGGACCATGTCTGGTGCTGCCTTTAGGCTCTTCCCCTGGGCAGAAGCGGGGCAGGGGGACAGCCGCAACCCCTGTGTGTTGGCAGAGCCCTTTCCACTTCCACATGGACCGGCAGAGCTCACTGGAGACGCTGGTGGACGTGCTGGTGAGCGTCCTGCAGGCCAACGACTGGCAAGAGACCAACCTGGTGCTCTGCCACCCCTGGGATGTCTCCAGCTTCCTCGGCCTCTGGGCCTGCCGCTCCCAGCTCTTCCTCCGCACCGTCCTGGACCTTGGCTACCTGGACGAGCCCGGGGCCACCCGCTACCTCCAGCAGCACGGGGAGCGCTTCAGGGCCCTCTCCAGCCCCGTGCTGGTGCTTGGCTGCGACCTGCAACGTGCTCGGCTCATCTTCCGGGCGGCCGAGGAGTCGGGGCTGCTGCTGCAGGAGTTTCACTGGATGCTGGGCTCCCCGCTCAGCACCAGCGAGCTGCAGACCGAGGGGCTGCCCCTGGGGCTGCTGGCCTACGGGGAGGTCAACCAGCCGCCGCTGGAGCTCTTCATCCAGGACATGGTAGAGCTGGTGTCCCGGGCCATCGCCAGCGCTGCCCGTGTCCGCCCCGACCTGGCTCTCCTGCAGACGATGGTGAACTGCAATGACAGGCGCCGGGCGGGCAGCGAGTCCTCGGGGCTCTTCCTCTCCCGGTAAGGGAGCCGCTGTGGGTGCCCCTTTTCCCCGCCCCAGTGCCATCGTATCGGGGTGCACGGCGGGGGGCTGTGCCCCAGCCCTGGGATGGGGCGAGGGCAGAGCTAGGGGAACCCAGGGCTCTGCAGAGCCAGCGCAGTCCCCAGCGTGTGCAGCCGCTGCCGTGGGGCTCAGCTCCCTCTCGGTCCCCGCTGCGCCCCAGGACACGATTTGTGCTGGCTGCACAGAGGGGGACGTGTCACTTCTGATCTCCCTAATGCTGCCCGAGCACAGTTGCCCTATAAATATTAATAACGCTTGGTCCTGCCGGCACGGCGAGCTGCAGGGCAGCAGCAGCGGGGCCAGATCCTGCTCCTCCTCCCTGCCCTTATCCGTGCCTGGGTCAGGCACCTCCTGCTCCCGGCCCTAAGCCCCCCGTCCCGTCCCTCGGTCCCTTGCTCCTCCTGGCCACAGCCGGTGATGCCGGAGCTGTGACAGCCTCCCCCAACACCAGGTTCCTGGCCAACACGTCCTTCCACGGCCGGACGGGGCCCGTGCGCGTGGAGAACGCGACGCTGGTGCGCCTGGAGCGGCAGTACCGCGTCTGGAGCCTGCGGCGGGACTCGCGGGGGGAGCCCACCTGGGTGACGGTGGGCGCCTGGCGGCACGGCAAGCTGGAGCTGGAGGAGGGCGCGTGGCAGAGCCACCGCCAGCGCAAGAGCCCCGGCGAGGGGGCCGGGGGGGCCCGCGTGAGGCTGCGGGTGGTGACGCTGGTGGAGCACCCCTTCGTCTTCACCAGGGAGGCGGACGAGGATGGGAGCTGCCCGGCTGGGCAGCTCTGCCTGGACGCTGGCACCAACGACTCGGCCGTGCTGGACACTCTCTTCGAGGAGCTCAGCACCAACAACGGCTCGGTGCCGCGGGCGTACAAGAAGTGCTGCTACGGGTACTGCATCGACCTGCTGGAGAAGCTGGCAGAGGACATGCCCTTCGACTTTGAGCTCTACATCGTGGGTGACGGGAAATACGGGGCCTGGAAGAACGGGCGCTGGACGGGGCTGGTGGGGGACCTGCTCAGCGGCACGGCCCACATGGCCGTCACCTCCTTCAGCATCAACTCGGCTCGGAGCAAAGTCATTGACTTCACCAGCCCCTTCTTCTCCACCAGCCTGGGCATCCTGGTGAGGACCAAGGACACAGCGTCGCCTATCGGGGCCTTCATGTGGCCCTTGCACTGGACCATGTGGGTGGGCATCTTCGTGGCCCTGCACATGACGGCACTCTTCCTCACCCTGTACGAGTGGAAGAGCCCCTACGGCATGACTCCCCACGGCCGCAACCGCATGAAGATCTTCTCCTACTCCTCAGCCCTCAACCTCTGCTATGCCATCCTCTTTGGGCGCACCGTGTCCAGCAAGACGCCCAAGTGCTGCACTGGCCGCTTCCTCATGAACCTCTGGGCCATCTTCTGCCTCCTGGTGCTCTCCAGCTACACGGCCAACCTCGCCGCTGTCATGGTGGGGGACAAGACCTTCGAGGAGCTCTCGGGCATCCACGACCCAAAGGTAGGAGAGTGTCTGGGCCGCTTCAGCTGGGGTGAGACAAGGGTGAGGACCAGGGAAGGCGGGGGGTGAGTTGGGGTGGGGTGGGTGTCCGTCCTTCCTGCTGTACCTTCCCTGCTGGGATGAGTGTGAAAGGTGTAACCAGCCCTGGTCCTGCAGCACAGCCCCTCTCGAGGCTGGGGGGGGGGGTCTTCCCAGGCCCCCCAGGAAGCTTTGTGTCCCTCCACCCTGGCGTTTAGTCCTGGCATCAGTTCCAGGGTCAGGGAGACGTGGGCTGTGCTCATGCTGAGGCTGCTTTGGGGGGGGCTCTTTACCAGACACCCTGCAAGAGCTGCTGCCTCTCCGTGGGCTGCCCAGACCCCCGTGCCCGGGGCTGCGTGTGCTCAGGGCCTGGGGTCCGTCCCCAGGGAGGTGGGGGGCTGTTCCCACCGGGGCTGGGGGTGCTGATGCGCTGGTGCCTCCTTCCAGCTGCATCACCCCTCGCAGGGCTTCCGCTTCGGCACGGTGTGGGAGAGCAGCGCCGAGGAGTACATCAAGAAGAGCTTCCCCGAGATGCACGAGTACATGCGGCACTACAACGTCCCCACCACCCCCGCCGGCGTCACCACGCTCAAGTGAGGGTGGGGAAGGCATGGTGGGGTGTGGGGGTGTCCCCTCCTTCTACCCCCGCCCCCCCAGGGCAGACACTGCCCCATCCCTGCAGCCTGTGCACCCCCACCCTGCACACACACGTGTCTCCCCCATCCCGGGGGTGGGTGGCAGGTTCGGGGGGCCTGGGAGAAGGGGGGAGCAGCCCCTTCCCTGAGGGTCCCCCCCGCATTGGTGCAGGACGGAGCCCCCCAGGCTCAACGCCTTCATCATGGACAAGGCGCTGCTGGACTACGAGGTCTCCATCGACTCCGATTGCAAACTGCTCACTGTGGGCAAACCCTTCGCCATTGAAGGTTGGGGGNGTGGGGGCTGTGCCCCCCCCGCCCCAGCAGTGCCGCTCTCTCCCCCCCGCCGGGGCCAGGCTACGGCATCGGCCTCCCCCAGAACTCGCCGCTGACCTCCAACATCTCCGAGTTCATCAGCCGCTACAAGTCGGCCGGGTTCATCGACCTCCTGCACGACAAGTGGTNGTGGTACAAGATGGTGCCCTGCGGCAAGCGCGTCTTTGCCGTCACGGAGTTGCGGGCGGCCGGGCCCTCAGCTCGGGGGGGCTCCGGGAGGCTGGCACCCCCCCCAGCCCGGCTGACGCCCCCTCCCTCTCCCCACAGACCCTGCAGATGGGCATCTACCACTTCTCGGGGCTCTTCGTGCTGCTCTGCATCGGGCTCAGCGGCTCCCTGCTCACCTCGCTGGGCGAACACGTCTTCTACCGCCTCGTCCTGCCCCGCATCAAGCGCAAGAAGAAATTCAACTACTGGCTGCACACGAGCCAGGTGGGGCCGGTGCCCAAAAGACACCCCCCCCCCATGCTGCTGGTCCCCCTTTCCCTGCACAACCTCTGCCCTGCTCCCGCCCTGGACCATCGCCCCCCATCTCACGCTTCCCTCGTTGCCCACAGAAAATCCACCGGGCTCTGAACACGGGCACGGAGGAGCAGAAAAGCCAGCAGCTGAGCTTGGAGCAGAGGTACGGCCGGGGCGGGTCGCCTGCCCCACTCTCCTCCTCCCCATGGGCACCCGCCGTCCTGGGGGGCCACGGAGGGACCTCCCAGCTCAACCCTCATCTCCCCAAAAAGGCGCAACCCGCAGCCGAGGCAGGCACCGGTGGCGGGGCAGCCCTGGAGCGCCCCGCAGAAGGAAGCACGGCGGGTGCGCTTCCAGCTGGACAAAGCCCCCGCTGAGGGCGAGGGGTCCCTGCGGCACCCCGGGAACGGGCGGGTGCTGCGGCCCCCGGGCAGGGCGGCCAGCGAGAGCGAGCTCCGGGAGCTGGAGGAGAAGATTCAGGAGATGCGGGACCAG
Source organism: Anhinga rufa (assembly GCA_013400875.1). Classification (NCBI taxonomy): domain Eukaryota; kingdom Metazoa; phylum Chordata; class Aves; order Suliformes; family Anhingidae; genus Anhinga; species Anhinga rufa. Next base: position 7,047 of record VZTV01042647.1, on the reverse strand, counting down.
CTGCGCGCGGCCCTGGTGAGGAAGAGCGAGCTGGTGGCCGCGCTGGGCACAGCGAAGAGCGGCCGGGCGCTGCCCACCCCGCCGGCCACCGAGGAGCCCCGGGCAGAGAGGTGACGTGGGGCGGGGAGGAGGCAGGCAGCCCCCCAGGCCGGGCAGACCATCACCCGCTCCCCCGGCTCCAAGCGGGAGCAAAGAGTTGAGGGAGGGAAGGAAAAAGGCCCGTGGGGTGGTGGGATTGAGGAGGGGATGGCCTGGGGCTGCCTCTCTTCCCCAGCTCCGGGGCCTTCGTCCCTTCCTCACCTCCCTCCTCGCAGGAGGGGGTTATGTTGGGGGAGGCAGGGGGTTAAGATGAGACGGGACACCCCGGTGCCAGGGCAAACTGCTGGCCCACCCTCCAGCAACGATAAAGGTGATGGAGAAAACCAAAGTCCGCTTCTTCTCTTCCAGCTGCAACCCAAATGCAGCACGGCTCAGGGTGGGTAACCCTTCCCCTCCCCTCTCTCCTCCGCAGGCACATGCCTGCCCAGCTCAGCCGCGATGAGGAGGAGGAGGAAGGTGAGTAGCCCTCATCCTGCAGCCGTAGGAGAGATGAGCCCCAAACCTCCCCTCGGGAGAGGCAGCCCCAGGGAGGCGAAGCCGGGCTGATCTCCAGAGCCACCTCAAACCAGAAGCGGAGCCTTCCTGGGGCAGGCGGCGAGGCGGACGCCACCGGTGCCGGTGCCGGCCCGTTTCTCAGCCCCCAGAGCCCGGAGGAGGCTGCGGGCTCAGCACGCCGCCCTCGCCCCGCCAGCGGAGGAAAGGCAATAGCCCGTAGGCCAGCGGCGGGCGGCCGTAGGAGGAGCGGGGCGACAGCACAGCAGAAGTTCTTCCCTCCCCGCAGCCCCTCCGCTCGCACAGAGGTTGCCGAACGCCGGCGACGCATGCTCAGCCCTGCCGGCAGCCCTCGAGCAGCCCAGGAGGGCGGCAGGGCAGCCGAAGCACCGAGCCTTGCTGCGCCCGCACCCAAGCCGCAGGATCCTCACGCCGCAACTTCTAGCAGGAACCCAGCACAACAGCTAGGACACCACAGCAGCTGTTAATAATATTTATTATATACAAACACATTTGTACATTAATTAAATAGAATGAACTCTACTCTTAATTCATGAAATCATTTGGTTTGTTTCCCCCCGTTCCCCCACCCACCCACCATCTCAAAAGCCTACGATTATCCCTCGCTCCGGCGCCCCGGCACGGCGGCGCCGCAGGCAGGGAGCCACTTGCCAGCGAGGCCCCGTCCCAGGAAGGCTGGGTGCAGAGGGACCCGGCGCCCAGGTCACGGGCAGGCTCCCCCAGCCCCAGAGCAACACCCGGGGCTCCTCGGGACACAAAGGGCAAGAAAACCAAGGGGGCACCTGGGCGGGAAATGCAGAGAAGGTGAAGCGGGGAGCTCCGAGCCGCCCCGCGCCGACGTGGAAACCCTTTCCTGGTGGAAGACAGCGAAAGGCAGACACGAGCCCTCCGAGGGACATGGGGTCCCCAGGCGCTGCCCCGCTGTGGGGAGAGGCTGGCCTGGGGGCAGAGCGCCCCACGCCCCCCCTCCCAGCTCCCTTTTGCACCACGGCTCTCCCCGGGCTCCTCGCTGCTCAGCCCTACAGACACGCTCCTGCACCGCTCAGCTCTACCTACAAGCACAAACCTCCTTCCAGCTGTATCCTCGCTCGGGTCCAGCCCGCCCTGTCCCAGCCCCGCGGCACCGAGGCTCACCGAGGGGTCAGGTACAGCCAGCTTCGCCTCCGCCGCCGGGGAAATGAGGGAAAATGAGCTGAAATGTCTTGGCTTTAGTGTTTTGGTTCTTCGCTAAACCATCTCATGCAAGAGTTCAGCCAGCGAAAAGCCGATCTCTCCTCTGGGATGGGGCTGATCTTAAATGCAAACGTGTCCCACTGAAGGGACAAGGCACTGAAAAGCAAACTTCATCACCCAAGGGGGCAGGTGCCGAACGCAGAGTGTACAGAGGCAGAGCTGCCGTCCTCCTTGTCCCAAACGTCGCTACAGACACCGACGCCACACACCAGTTCCCAGCAGGTATCGCTTGGGGCCACCTGCCTGTGCCAGAAGCTCCCACTTTATGCTGGCCACATACATCTAAGGCCAAATTCCCGAAGCCCCCGCAGCGGAAGGGACAGGATTTCTCTGTGGCTGACCCCACTGCTTCCAAGCCCAGCCAGATGCATCTCCTGGGATGGAAGCTCTAACCTGGAGACAGCTGCTTCTACCCCCAAACCCACTGACCAAGGGACGTTCAAAGAGAAAAAAATGGGGCTGAAGTGCAGTTTCTGCTTTGGTTATTGCCCAGCTTTGCCCTGGTGTGAGCAGATCTAGCGTTTGGGGAAGGTCTTCAGCTCCTCTTCCTCTTAAGGAGAAGGAAAAGGTTACCAGGCTTCTCCTCTGCCTTCTGTGGCTCTCCCGCAGATGTCCGAAAGCACTCTCCCTGTTCATATGCAGCTGCTACTCTAAGCAGAAAGCTGCCACACGCGCGTGGTCTGTCACAAATCAGCTCACACTTGTGAGCAGCGCCTGACCTGCAAACGCCACCGCAGCAGGCAAAGCTGGGGCAGCCAGGGGCAAGGAAAAGCTGGGGCAGGGAGCCGAGGGCAGGGCTCGAGCAGACAGCCTGCTCGCCGCAGCCCCCGCGCCTCGCAAGCCTCGTCCCTCCCTCCCGGCAGCCCCGTGCATCAGCCGCTCACACACAAGCGCACACGTGCTTTTCCCAGAGGAGTCCACTGCAGCACCTTTTCTCTGTCCCAGCTGCTCTGCCTCCGCTAAGAGGAATTCATGGGTTAAGGATGATGGTGAAGTGAGAAACAGTAACAAACGAAATCCAAATGCCTTCCTGGCAGTCCAGGATTGCAGTAACAGGGACTCAAGACAGGCTCCTCAAGTCTGGCTCCGAGCAAGGTCTGGAGCTCGGTGTACTATCCGCGGGTGATGGGCAAGGGCTGCTTTCCCCCCGGTCCCCAAGAGCATGACCCGGACGCCTGTCCTGATCAGCGTCCTCCACAGAGGCTGGAGGGGTCTCTGCCACGCTGCTGTTTGCAACGCAGTTCTTGCCGCTAGGTTTGGCTTGGCTGGCTGAGCCCTCGGCAGCCGCAGTCTGCTCGGGAAGGGGAGGGCTGGGGACGGAGGCCCCCTCCTCCTGCGGCGGGACGGGGGGCCCAGCTGGTGCCGCCTCTGCGGCAGGGGGAACATCTGCCGCAGCCACCACAGATGTTGAAGTGACCTCGATGGTGATGGAGCCCACGGCCGTCTCCGGGTGGTCGCTGCTGACCCTGATGCGGGCGACCAGACTGGAGGCAGCGGCAGCATCCTGAGGGTTCCCATTGGCCATGGCTTCGTGCACCACATTTGGCTCCAGGAGGGTAGTGCTCAGGTCGGAGAGGAACGAGGCTTCTGTAACGATGGCAGCCGTCTCGGCTACCCAGTTCAGATCGCTGCCAACAGAAGCCGCTGTGGCAGCGGCGATGACGCTGGAGGCCTCGCTGGGAGTCAGCGCAGCTGGGCTGCTGCTCTCCCCAGAGGGTCCGGCGGGCAGGTGGGGTCGGCGGCTCCCCACGTCAACCGGGGCAGCCGTAGTGTTGTTGTTGAGGTTGTCCTGGAGTGTCGTCTGAGTGCCCTGGCCCACCTGCTGGTTCTGCAACAGCATCTCCTGGATCCTGATCTGCTGGAGAATGGCCGGCAGCTCATAGTGATGGAAGAAGTAAATCATCGAGTGCTAGAGAAGGCAAAGGGAAAGGAGTCACTCACTGGGCCTGGGCTGCCAGCCCTGACATACCTTAGAGAACTATGCTTTCCTCCTGCTGTAGGGACTGGAGGATTCGACTGCTCTGAGAGCCAAGAGGTTATCTGGAATTTTGGAAATATTTATCCCTTCTGATACGATTCCCGAAAGCTGCTTTTATAGTTTCTCTCTGAAGACAGGCAATGGAGTACAACCCCCCCTTCCCTTCTCAGGGCTGAGAACAAGCAGGGTCAGGGCATTTCTCTGGCCCATCCCCAGTTCCTTGTCTCCATCCTGCAGCAGAGAAAGGGGGCAGCTCAACGGCCAGAGACATACACAAAGTTTGCTTGAACCAGGACGCTGCAGATGACAGCTTGGAGCTGGTCTTGCCAGCATCGTCACTGCACAGACCTGACCAACTCCTCAGCCTCTGCATGGGAGATCCTCAGTGGGATTCATTCCAGAAAGACAGGATACAAATCCTCCCCTAACACCTTCCAAAACTCACTTGACATCAGCCTACGGTCAGTCACGTGGCTGGATTTGAGCCAGTGACCAAAAAGTCCTGCTGTTCGACAGCCTCCTGCTGTTCCATTTCCAAACCAGGGATTATTTCAAATCTCTTCTATAAATAAAGATTCTACTCAAACTCAGCTTGACAAGAAGTTTGATAAAAACCAACTGCAGTTGCCTTCCTTCGCTTTGTAACAGCGCAGGCAGCGTGAGCCATCAGCAGCGTAGAGGTTTAAATCAAGGGGCAGCCAGAACCCTCTGAGGCGGGTGGAGTGACCAGGACTGAACTCATGGGATGGCACCTGCCTCCCCGTGGCCGGTGGCACCACCGCGCAGAAGTGGCAGCTACTCACCTGGATGAAGAGCCACGAGGTGACGAGAGCCAGGCTGCTGTACTGCCCGTTGAATCGATAGTGGTAAGCATAGAAGGCAAAGTGGTACAGATAGAAGAACCTGGACAGAAAGGCAATAAAGATCAGGATGCGTCAACAGACAGGCCAAACCTGAGTTTCTTTTTACTCCTAACTCCGTTCTGAGCTGGGGCACTCTGCACAGGGTGGTACAGGCTCCCATTAACAGGTAATTAGAATTGCCTCGCTATGAAGGTCTTCCACAGGGCAACCAAAGGGCAGGCAAAGGATTGAGGTGGTTCTTGAGACCCAGGCACGAGACCCAAAGTGGAAGTGATTGCACTTTGGACCCTATGACAGGTAGGGCAGCTCCCAAGGAGACGTACAGCAGCTCTCAAGAGTGGAAGAGTGGGCTGGGAAGGATCCGAGGCAGCCTTCTCCCTCCAGAGAACAGGACACGCAGTGAGAACGCACACTACGGGAACGAGGTCCCAGCCAGCTCTTACCTGAGCCAATGCCTCTTGCTCGTATTGGTGTGGCAGCAGATTGCGTCGTATTGGTCAGCCAGCCACACTATCAGGATGATGTAGAACGCAGTTGTGGTGTCATTGAAGAACTCTGACATAATGGCCTCCATACCTACAGGACAGAGGGTGTCTGACATCAGCACGCTGCAGGGCACGGCCACCAGCTGGCAAAGGGGCATGTGAAGGAATCCTCGGTCAGCTTGGAGCTGGGGCTGTACGACTGTACAGCGAGACCACGGTAGGGTGAATCTGCTCTGTCTGAAGCGGCGGCTAAGGGCAAATGCGTTTCACTGCTGACCGCAGTCACTACACAGGCCAGAGGATCGGCTAGCTCCAGACAGTGCAGATCTCAGGGGTTTTTTGTTGCTTGTTTTTTAAATTCAAATTGCACTAATGCCACGCGGTCACAGGAAGCGCGAGTCTGAAATGAACTGAAGTGGCAGACAAAGCTTCAGTTTATGTGATTTCCAAATGAACTGCTTTTCCAGGGACCCCGAAGGACAATGCAGCTCACTGTGCCATCAAATTCTAGAGCCTTCCACCCTGTGATGAGCAGACACGCTACCACCTGCCGTGGCCAGGTCAGAACAGGGAATTACACTTTCTACAGATCCCAAAGGGACTTGCTGCACGCACACAAGAAGTGAGCCGAAGTCCTTACCTACGAGAGCCAGAATGACAGTGAGGAGGGGAGCTGCGGGGAACGCAATTGTCATGTTCATTTCCAGCATCTGTAACAGGTCAACTGCAAGAAGGAAGACATATTGTAGCATGAAGTGGATGCGGGGCCACGGAACCCTCCAGCCCCACATCGCTCCCCATTCAGAGCACTGCAATGTGCAGTGAAGTCCACTGCCCCAAATCCACCGCCCCCGACACGCACCAAGAGACAGAACAGCTCTCGCAAGCACGGCGACAGGGGTATGGGGGGGATATATTCCCCGTGCAGCTATATGCAGGACCCTTCTAAACGACAGTCAAGAGTATATATACACCACACACTGTGCTGGAGCAGGCACAGCGGCCAGTACACCCTAAATCCCTTAGAAAATCCTTACCAATGAAGACAAAGATCTGGTGGTGCGAGTAGCGCAACAGCATCGAAACGGACAGAGTCTGAAACATGAGAACAGAAGCCAGCGTTAGAGCCGTAGAGGTCCAGGGAGTCACTCGCAGAATCACACTACGGCAGAGGCCTGGACAGGCAAGCTGGGACTCGCAACGGTGCGCGGCATGCCGTGCATGCCCCATGTTAGTCAGTCTGAGCTGTGCAGACTGACTTACCAAAGAGTGGTTAGGACTTCACAAACAGCAATTAATCTTTGTATTAACTGCAGTGAAGTAGAGAGTAAGTGATATGTTTGTAAAGAGACTGATTCTGAATCTTTGAGCAGGGCCAAACAAAGAGCGGCAGCAGAGCTGAACTAGGGTTTTGTCCCATCCTGCGCCTGGGCTCCTCCCAGCAGCTCACAACGCCTCTCCGACAGCGGTCACCCAGCACTCATTTCCTCCTCTCCCACTGGCCACAACGTTTTTGTACCAGAAGCTGCATCAGTGGGTGGTCAGACAGAAAGGGAAGCAGTTGCCCAAGACTATGAACACGGGTTTAGTTATCACTTGGGATCTTGTCTAACACTTATCTGTAATCACTGGATTACAGGACACTCGGATCTATCTTGATCACTTGTGGCAAATTAGACCTGTTCTTAAAGTCCCAGAGTACAAACTTCCTCACCCCGTGCCCTGGCACCCTGAGTGTTTAACTACACCTAGACACTCTCAAACCTGAATCTCCCTTTTTGACAAAAAAACCCCACCCCGTTATTTCAGTCTATTCCAGCTCCTCTGTTTCACTTCCAGGACTTTAAGAACCCACATTAAAAACAACACAAAACAA
>VZTV01042631.1:0-11223 GCA_013400875.1 Anhinga rufa | reverse complement strand
GGGATGATGAAGACTGTACATGCCCATTTATTGGTGAGAATTATAGCACGCTTGCTACATTCTATGCAGATAATAGTTCTTCGTTCTTCTGTTCATGTGCTGTTATGAACCTATGTCCATCCTGCAACTTAAAACTCTTCACTGTAATAGCTCCCTTAAGAAATCAAGGGAGGAATTACTTAAGCAAGATAGACCAAAGCCAATCTTGCATGCATGTCTGGTGATCTAGTGGATATTTTCTTTCTCAAATTCAGAACTTGTATGAACCAAGTTCTGGCCTCTGTTCATCTACAGTAAACTTGGTCATGAAATTTAATGTGGGTGTTTTGTGGTGCCTGATAGTTATGCTAATAGAGTGCTAACTTTGTGATATTTAATGTTTACAGTGTTAATAGCAAAACATAGTAGCTGTGGCTTTATTGTGTTGGAGATTTTTAGTATGTTATTTATAGATCTGAAACCCACAAGATACCATATAAAAGCCTTCAATATGAAAAATGTTACATTTCTGAGCAGACAGTGAGAAAATTGCCTTTTAGAGGTCAAAACTCCCAATGCCTCCGGCAACATGGCCTTGATGTCATTTGACAGGGTGGAAACACAGCCCTTCATGGGAATAAACAGCCAATACCTGCATGATTCATTTCATTAGGAGGGTTCTCCCATTGTTGCTAGGCAATATTTGCTAGGTGGAGTTAAAAAAAAAAATCCAAACCAAAAAACAAACCCAAAACCCAACTGCTGTCTCCTCGGAATAATACTTCTTGTAGGTTGTCTTGCTATTGATATTGATTTTTATTCTGTGATTTTTTTTAATTGGGTGTTAATTTCTCCTTTCTTCAGAATTAATAGAAGCACCAAATGAATCCCCATATATACCTTCCCCTCTGAGAGGTAGGGAGGGGAAGAGGTAGGAAAGGGTTGTCACCTGGTTAGCAGAAGGCTTCTTTTCTGTCTTCCTCCCTCTGTACCTTCTTAGAGCTGTCTGTTTGGAAATGCTCAGCTGTGTTGTGATGTGCAATTCTTAGAGAAGAAACATGGCAGAGACCAGCAGACGTTCATTTGAAATGATTTTCATTCACTGCATTCCGGAATGGACTTGAAAGCAGGTCTCAGAGGCAACTTGTATGTACCAGTTTGTCTTACATATTTATTTATGACAGACTTGAATCTTCAGGATGGTATTCTATCAAGTGACATACCCACTCAGGGTGATGTGTGTCTAAAAATAGGTCATTGTCAAAGGACAGCGAAGGAATTGTATAAACTTATAAACTAAACCATCTCAGTCTAATATGATAGCACACTAGCACACTCTGAAGCTGAAGTAATGCTGCGTTTAAAATTTTAGCTTTCCATGGATTATTTTTCTAGTATAATTTATTAGCATTGCATTTATCAGACTAGGAGAAGACTGCTTGCAGATTCTAAAGATAGCTAATGCTAACGGGTTACTCCTGGCACAGCAGTTTGAAAACAGTTCTCAAAGTGAAACAAACCAGAGGTTGCCTCAGAAGGTAGCAGGGTTGGACCAAACTTTGCTTTTATGCTTAAAATATCACTGTCTTCAAATAATTCACTTTTTCATGTCTTAAATCATACCATAAAGAGTTTATTTAAAGCTGGGATTTAGGCATTTGGGTTTGAAAGTAATATTCCTGCTTTGTTCATTTAGCCGATGTGAATGGAATTTTTTCATTTTTTCTCTAGAGTAAGTATTGGCAGGGCTGAAAAATAAAACCACTAAGAAATGACCCTGTTTAAAAACAGGGCATCAGAAAAGGGATTTTTGTCATCTTAAGTAACCTGTTGATGCATATAAATGTGTGGGTTTTGGACTGTAACACAGCAATGCAGTTTTTACTGGTTATGACAGTGTAAAAACTACTATGTAAGTAAGGCCTGGAACTTGGCTACACAAGTAACGTATGTTTTGGTGTTTAACTGCAGTGTTACTGTAAACCAAATAGAGGGACTAATATTTAATTAAGGAGAGACTGTGCAGGTGGTCAGTAAAGGAACAAATACATCTGTGTAGAGGATTATATTAATAAGGCTTAAAGTTGCCAGGTAAAGGGGTAGGCAAGAAATAAAGGGGAAGTGTGACACCTGGTGGAAAGATGGTATCAGGAGCAAGAGATCTGTTAATGATAAATGGGCTTATTTGACATGAAAACGCATTATGTGACATTTCAAAACATGTATACTGCTGCTGGAGATGAAGCCAGGTGTGACTTAGATTGTGATCTCACAGTTCATATTGTCCAAGCCGAGAAATGTGGCAAGCCAATGATATTCTTAAGAAATAGTGATCTCTCTTTCTAAGGTACCAAAGAAAGCTCATGTCAAGTAGCTTCCCCAAACCCTTAATCTACACTAAAAATAATTTAATATGGTACACACTTAACTACCTTCAAAGATCCAAGTAACTTTTCAGAAAAATTAATCATAACTACTTAGATGACATATCCTATTACTTTTTTTGAAGCTTGAGTTCTTTATTGAGTCTTCTGTAATACTACTTCCAGGTACAAGTCTTAAATGACCAGGACCATCTGCTGCTGCATAGCCCTGCTTGCTGGTCTGGGAGATGGAGATGCAATTGCAGGAGCCTAGCATTAGAACACCTGTTTGGTTTCTGTTCCCTTTCAGCTGGTTGGATACTGTGAGCATGCTCTCCTGCAGAGTGCAGGAATACTGTAATATTGCATGCGTGAGGGAGGACCAAAAGGGGAACAACCCTGTAGAAGGGGAGGGAGGGAAAAGTGGAGATATCTTTTGCTTGGTGTCAAATTGCTGGAGTTAGAACTTGCTGTCCTTCAGCCGGCAGAAATTGCATGAAATCAGGGTGGCCTCAGAGCTGCAGACATCTTGCTTTATTATATTTATTTACAAAGTGATACAGTATGTTGTGGAAAAACAGTCTGCAATGAATTGGAAAACCTTTGTAATACGGATGTTCAGGGAACCCCTAGCTCAGCTGAGAGGCACAGGGGAAAGAAAATAAGAAAATTCATGTTAATCTTTCAGCTCTGCTTTAAAGTGTCTGATTCTTCTGAGGTTTCATTCCATGTGGTATTGATAATCCTATGTCACTCTGAGATTTTTCGATGTTATGACTTTGCTACTGAAAGATTGCTTTATCCTAACAGTGGTGCAAGTTCAATCATAATTCTGCTTTATAGTTCAGGCTTACCTCCTGTGCATAACTGCCCCCCCTGCCCCATCATGTGGGATTTTCCACTTCATCAAACGGCAATAGGTCTTGAGCTTGTCTTGTTCTTCATGCGTTTTTCTTCTATTTTTAATGTTAGCATATCACTTGCTAGAACAATATAAAAGAGTTCTGTATTGCTATTGGCAGTGACTTTTTCTTGCTTTGGGGGCAGACTCCATCTGCAAGTTTTTGCCTGCTTTCTCAGAAATAATGCTTTTTTTGGGAATTGGCCAGGTCAACCAGGAAAACTAGCTAGTAAATACCTAAACCCACAAATCTAGCATTTCAGTCATTCAGTCACAGCTGGAATGGAGCAACATTGAAATGGGATAGACCCATCTGAGGTGGCTGGCTTCTTCGTCAGCCACACTGAGCATTTAACATCAGGTTGCTTCAGGTCACCTGATGGTTAGTCACAAACTAGGTGATATTTATGAACTGTGACGTTTTTGTACCGTGATGATGATTAAAATACATTGTTTATTCCACAGAATGAACTGTGCTGCTGTGTTAGCAGAACTGAAATGCAACTTCCATTAGTCAAGAGTTTTTGTTAGTCTAAATGGGTTTGAGTGGAAGAAGGCCCATGGTAAAGAGTTTGTTGATACACTCTAGTGCAGTTTAGTTCAGTGTTGAACACTTCCTCCCCAATCTTCCTCCTCCTCATCAGCATGGTAGTAATTATCCTTTTCTGTCTGTGTTTGCTGGGAAAGATTGTATAGGCACTCTCATACTCGTGGAACCACATAAATTAAAATCGGTTAAACTCCCAGTTACTGTACTGTCGTACAAAGGCTGGATGTAGGCCAAGCTTCAGTTTCTTCATGAGATGCTTGGTTTACGTTTTATCGTGTGGGAGGGAAACAAGCCTTGTGCTGCCCTTCAGGGAACCTAGTTATGTCAGTCAGTAGCTTTCTGAAGATAATTGTGGGGTGTGTAGATAAAAAAATGGCCCTATTAAAAAGGGGCAGATACTCTAGTTTAACTTTTGGAAATCTAAGTGAGAAACACAATTTTTAGTGAAGTTGAGGCCTGATTATTTTAAAAAACTCTAGATGTAACCTAAAAAAAAAACCACAAGCGGTTTTGATTGGCCTCAGAGCAGGACTGACAAGTTTTGCTTCTCAGTTGTCTTGGTGAGGAGACAATTCTCCTTCTTACTAAATTATAACTAATGATGGTACTGAGCTTGTGCTAGCACAAGGTGCTTTCTTAACTGCAAATGTGATCTCGGTCTGAAAATATCTTAAATTTACTGAATGGACTTCCTTCTGTAGTATACTCTTACAGTTATAAGCCCTTCATTTTTGCTCAGATCATCTACTTGGATATCATAGAGTGAAAATAATCTTAATGTCACTAAATGAGAAAAAAATGAACATATTGCCTTGGAGAGAAACAAAATGGGGAGGGGAATTGAGGAGGGGAACAGTACAGAATAGTATTTGCTGCACTCTTGTGGACACCAAGAGGAAAAATGTCCTTTGTTTTTCTGAGATAATTTAAAAATGTGTTTGTATCAATGTTGCAGCTTCTTAGCAACAATTTTCAATTTTTGACTATGCAAATATGGTATACAGCCTTTGAGAAAGCTGATAGCTTGCATTTGTGCATCTTGGTCTCCATTACTGGTACCGATGACTGTGGACGTATGATAGCTGTTCCGGTAGTGTATGTTGGGGGGAGAGGAGGAAGGGTTCCTTGAGTACCTGTTGCAAAAAATAAAAATAAAAAAAAAAAATCTGATGGAAGCCAAAAGTTAGTGAAAGTAGGATATGAAACTTGCTTATGGAAATATACCACTGGATGCCACTGTTGCTTCATGGAATGTCATACTAAAACAACACTGGCTCTGCTTATTTGAAAAATTCTGCTTTTCCTTCACTCATCGTCTTAGTTCTTTATTACTTTAATCTTTGTTCATATCAAAGGAAAGGAGAAATCATGCCCTACTTATTCTCTCCAGCAACATGGTGATACGGTTCCCATATCTAGAAGTGACAGCTTGTCATAGGAAAGAAAAGGGAATGACACAAAGTTTTGTCATCTTTTTTTTTTTTTTCCCCCTTCTAAGGTAAAATCTTCTTGAAAAGAAGAAAGGTTCAGATGAAAGAGCAGTCAATTTTCCTTGTAACTAAATTACTTCTCTCTGGCTCTGAATCCTGTGTTAATCGCAACTGGTTTTGGACACTGAGCTTTTATTCCTGTTTTAATGTCATCCTAGAGAGCAGGGCAGGAGGTCACTTTCACAAATGCCTGTTTATTTCCTTTCCCAAGTGTTGTGCATTTTGTACTTGAAAGAATGTGATTTGCTTGTTACAATTTTTTCCTCCTTGGGGGAAGCAGGGAGGGTGAAGGTCATCAGGTGACTTTGATGGCTGTTGCTTGTTTTCACAGGCTCACTTTTAATCACCTGATTAGCAACCCAAGACTTTTCTCTAAGTCATACAGTGGGGTTGGTTTTTTTTTTGTATTTTGGCTTTTTTGACTGAAGCAATTTAATTAAATGAAAAGAAATCAAAATCAAAAAATTGAAGCCTAATTTTCATTGGTTTGGTTTTTTTTGTATTCTGTGCCCCCCTAATTCCTGTGCTTTCCTATGGGAGAAGAAAAAAAAGGTTGCGGAAAATACCTGAGACACAAGCTTATTCTAATGTCACGGTGGTATATGCAGCCTGCTAGCCTGGCTTCTTCCGAGACAGAGACCACCTTCTGCTGTGTGCCTGCTTAATTGGGTAAGCCCTAAATATTGTTGGTTCCATGAAGTGCTAGCCTAATTAATGACAGTAGAAATGTGGAAAAAAGGCAAACACAATGGAAATGATCTGTTGAGAGGGCTCTGAAGGAAAAAGAAGCAATAACCACGTAGCCCTGAGAAAGCATGTTTATCCTCTCTCCGCAAGCTGGGTGGGAGAAGGCAGACGGCTGGGCTTCAGCCCGGAGGCCTCGGCAGTGCCATGGAAACGGCACAGGAGCACCACATCCCTCCGGCTCTGCAGGCCTTGTGGCTCTACTGCGGATTTAGAGGCAGCAGCACCCACGCAACCTGTGTGGGGCTGCAGGAGGGGGAAGGTTAAAATGCATGACTGTTCTGCTGCTTCACAACTGGTTTATACAACAAATTAAGGGAGAGAAGAAACAAGTAAATGTACTAAGTTCATTGTCAAAGATGGAGTGGCAGCTGCAGCACAATCCCCCGTGCTGGGTGTCAGACAGCCAGAATGCAGTTTAATTATGCTACTGTTCACTGATAACTCTCCTCTCTCTTTGGGCACCTGGGCTGAAGTTTTGCCTAGATTAGATGTGGTAATCTAAGCTTTCCAGTGATCAGGACTGGGTGCTAATTGTTGTAGGTACATTGTTGTAGGTACTGAAGGGAAGCCGGCCAGCAGAGCTGCTACTGTTGTTGATGCTGCGTAAACTTGTAGCAGTGACCCAGATAACATTGTGACTGACACAGTAAGTTACAGTGTCAGGAGAAATAAATGTCTCCTGCAGCCCCTCACAGGGCTCCAGCTGTGCCATGGTACCTGCCCTTAAGCCCCATCTACCCAAGAAACTGACCCATTGCTGACGGGCTGTGGGACTTGCTGGGCTTTGCTCAGTTATGAACTAGTTGTATATGTGGGTTCAGAAAATACACAGTGCTTGCAATTATTTAGAAATTATGGTGATCTAGTGTACTTAATAAAGGACCTCTCCAGAATGGTTGCCTGGGCTCTGCCATGTCTGCTGAGAATTCCCAGAGGTCATCTAAGTGTGACAGCTCTCTAGAGAGCACTTGTGTGCTCTCTTCACTTATCTACAGCCCTCTGCTCTGTTCCTACTTCTGGCCTAGACCTGGGAGAGGGCTAGCGTTTAAATTATCCCTCCTGGAGCTCTGCAGTCAGCCATGTTTTCATCTCATCTCTGTCCTGAGGTTGAAATCACAAGTTCTCTTTTATATTATGCCACACAAAGAGAAGGTTCTCACTGATCTTATTGGCTTGCAGTAGGACTGGCTTCATTGCTGAAGAATACTAAGTGGCTATGCTCTGGCTTGATGTTGTGGGCTTGCTCAAACAATAAAATGTGAGGTACAGCAAGATGAAAGAAGCAGACATCTTGCTGGTATCTTTGGACAACAGACTAAATAGAATATCACTACCTTTTGTGGTTTGCAGCTGTTGGAGGAAAAATAGCTAAATGAAGTTTGACTTTTGCATATGAAGGTCTGGGCTTTTATGTATAGTGTAAACTGGTGAAAAGTAAGTAAGTTGGAAAAGAGCAGGATTCAAGCCTGGGTTCTTGAGAGGTTGTGGTGTGGATAGCTAGCTACCTAATGTAGAGAGCAAAGCCAGAGAAGCATTAAAAAAAGCATGGCATGCAAATGAAATACTTAGGCTGCTNTTTTTTTCCCCCCAGAGTTTATGCTTGCTTCATCCCTTGCTCATTTTAGAGTGAGCAGATGCAGAAGGCCACGGCTGAACACTGTCCTCAGGCTTCTTCTTTACAGGCATGTGTATATATGCAAGGATCAGGAATGGTTCCACAGTCTTAAGCTCCTTTTGAATGTTCCTTAAGTGTACAGAATTTGGTCCCTACTGCATCAGGAGCTTCTTGAAGATAATTACTGATTTGCAGCTGTGACATCTCTTGTTAACTGGAAACCTTAATACATATATACAGTAAAGCCCTCTGCCAGAAATGGCAAAGAAGGGTTCTGTATCTTTTACAAGAAGCAATAGACAAAGAGCAAATATGTTTTGGAGCAGAGGCTGTGAGTGCGTCTCCATGCCACAGGCATTGTCAGGGCTGTGCATATGGCTCTGTATGTGTGTTCATAGCCATGAATCATGAAGCAGAAACCAATTGTTTTTACCCCATGTAAGCCTCTGATTGCTTATCTAGTTGAAAGCAGCAACTAATTCTTTTTGCCTTATTTGTAACCTTCACAGTTTAGTGTTTGTGAAGATGTCACCTTTAGGATTTATACAATGTAGGTCTTCGCTCTACAGTCCTTGTCTTTCATCCTGCTGCAGTAAGTTAAAAATGTGAGCATAATTGTTCACAGCCTCCTCTTCTGTGGGGGTGGTCTTTGTAAATTTATCTGGTCTCTTAGGGGGTGTTGCATCCTCTGGCTGCTAGTATATGGAAAGTGCATTGGTACAAAATGATTTATAATTCTTTCAGTTGATGCTGGATCTCTGTGGTTCTTCACTGCAAGCCTCTTCAAACTCTCAGAGGAGACTTTTCAACAACTCCTAGCTCATAAGCAACAGCTTCCCCCGTGATAACCCTGCAGCCAGTCATTTTGTTCCTTCAAGATTCTGTCCCTGTGTTGCCAAGCTAGTCATTACACGGGTTATTATTTAAGCTGATTGTGAATTCAGGTTTGGACTCTTTGCTTTTGTAGTGAGTAATTAGAGAAGGCATTTTCCCAACCAATTTGTGTTATTCATGGAAATGTTATCACTTACAGAAGATACAGAATAGACATATGTAGGTTCTTTTCTTTAAAAAGGGACTGACTAAAAGTCCATGGGAAAGGTGAAGATCCTAGCTGACTTTAGAAACCTTGCCCTGTTGGTCTTGCTACATGCTAGATGTTTAGGGATTTGGTGCTGGTGTTTTACAACACATGCATATTCCCCAAGGAGGTGGTGTGGGTGTCTTTAAAATTTTTTTCCTTTCCTATCCTCCAGTGTCACAAAGTGAAGGTCGTCCTACCTAGAACAGAAATAGCATAATATTTAAACAGTGCATGAAAACATTCACATATTATATAATATTTTGAGACTGAAGCCTACAGGTGAATATGCAAGATCAGGACAGCAGATAGTGGCAAGACTGTTATCATTAGGAAAATATGTTTTTATCTTTTGGAATAATGTAGTTATAGAAGTACAAATTTTAAAGGTGCCCAACAATATCAGGTCTTTGATTAAAAGACACAAAAGATTAAATTCTTCATTCAGTTAGTGTATAGACTTTCCTGAACATTCTGGGAGCTGGAGCAAAGGTAATAACTGAGGGTCAAGGGGAGAAGACTGCCCGGCTGGTCATTAATCTTAGTTTGCCTCTGGCATATAGCTGTGAAGAAGTTTCTTGGTGGTGGTTTTTTTTTTTCCCCCTCCCTAAACAAGAAAACTGCAGATTTTGCTCAAGTCTGACTTTAGAGTAATTGAGGAGGAATAAGGAATGTTGAAAATTGGGTCTTTCAGGTGTGTGTGTTTGTTTGGTTTTCTTTACAAGAAAACTTGGGAGGGAGAAAGGTTTGCTGTGATTCAAACCAGTTCAATTTCAAAAGAAGGTAAAGATTTAGTGAAACTCCCAGTCTTTGTGTGGGTCTGAAAGCACGTTTACTGGAGGGAGGGTTGTGATAGGGACAGGTAATCCCTGATAACTTTTAGGTAGCTCCTGCAGGTTACAAGTACCTCTGAACAGGAAGGTGTCTGGATTTCAGTGTAAGCAGCCCAACAATTTTCTAGAAGTTGTCACTAATTCTGTGCTTTCTGTGCTAGTGCTTTGTTTTGCTCCAGTTCTGTTGCTTGTACCCCGGCTAGTTTTCTTGAAGTTGGACTGAGAGCAATTGCAATTGAGAGCAGTACAAGAAATGTAGGCAGTGCTTAGAGAAAGGTAGGAAAGGTTTACTGTGTCCGTTTCTACTGAATACTTTGTCAGTCAATCTTCTTATTTATTAGGTGGGGTGTTGAGTGCATAAAACACCCAAAGTCTAGCTACGTTATTTTTGGAAAGTAAAAGACCTTACAAAATGAAAGTAAATTGCATTACTATAATTTCATCCAAAGTACTTAATGAACTGAGATAAGAGAGAATGCAGAAGGGCCAAGTGTTGCCCTAAATATCATCTGAACTGCAGTTCTGTGCAGAGAAGTACACGCTTTGAATTGGTAAAAAGGAGTTGTATTAATTACATGGTATGCCACATTACACATGAACACCATTAAAAAGTCAGCCTTTAAATCTTAAAACACTTCCAGTTGCTACTATCCTCATTATTAACATCCATATTCTACATTAATGCTGCTGGCAAGAGGTGAAAGCCATCCAGGGTGAAAAGAAATTAGTTTCATTTTCCAGTAATTATGGGGAAAACCCTGTTCACTGGCTTTAGTCACCCTCTCAAGTTTATTCTAGTGCTGCTGGTTAAAAAGATCCTGATCTATGGTGTTTTGCTAATGATCAACAGTTTTAGAAATGACATTTTCCAGTAGCACAGCCTCTATTATTGGGACAATTTTTCCCTCTTGGGCAGCTGCCAGATCTTTCAAAACCACTGGGAAAGCTTATGAAGGGTAAGGTTTTTTTTTCTCTTTCTTCTTAAACTTGATATCACTATTGCTTGAGATGCAAACTAATGTTTCCAGTTTTCAAAGGAAAAGGCCATCTCCTCCAAGACAGATATTTAAACCATCTATGGCTGAGGAGAAACAAATAGTTGTTAGTATCACAACTAGGTAAAGGAGGAGACACTGGAGAGTTATGGCAAGAATTAAGTGGAAATGACAGGACAGAATGCTAAGGTAGCAGCTGTGTTACAACGTGGCAAGTCCTATACGGGTAAATAAAATATCTTAATTTGTCAGGTGCATTTTCCTGTTCTTATTTCAGATGGCCCTTTTGTTTCGTAAGGTTGAATGACAGAAGAATAAAAGATTGCAGTAGGAAGATGGTAATGCATTTTGAGAGAAGCATCCTGGATGACTGAGTAGGTACCTCCTATTGAGAAAAAAGAAGGTTTGGTTTGTTCTTTCTCACCATTCAAAACTGGATTTATGTGGTACTTGAAAACATCAGTGGTCAAACACAGACCTGACTACTAGATGACTTTCTACTGGAGTGTACCATGTCACTCTTGTGGTTAATTGCCAGTACTTTTAATCTGCCTCATACGATGTGTTGATTCTCAGGTTATGAAAAGCTCTGACAGATTTCCCATGCATCCGTTTAGAGTGTCTTGCAAAGGATTAATAAGTTTGTCTGAGCAATAGCTCAGACACTAA
>VZTV01042629.1:337-12595 GCA_013400875.1 Anhinga rufa | reverse complement strand
AAAAAAAAATGCAAGCCTTTGGTTTAGACCAGATCAGTTCTACATATAGAAGGCTCCATATGGGAGCTTTTGTACTGAGCCCAGCTTAACATCCATTTAAAAAATATGAGGGAGCCATTACACAAAGTGTTATACCAAGGTCCTGTCCTGTTCACCTTTTTCTTTTCTTACCTACCATCTCTAAGCACATCGTGTGAATAATATCTGGGGAAAATGAGAGCTCTGCTTATCCTAATAGGAAAATAGTTATCAGGTTATCCTGAACAAGAGTTCAGGAACCCATCTTTACAACTGGCCCAAGTTCACACAGAAACAGAAGAGCACCTCTTGCTGTTGATATATTTCCATACCCATTCTCCTTTTGGCCTATTATCAGTCTGACAGTTAAGAGCAAACTACAGTATCAATTGCTTCACAAACTCTCACTACCAAAGCACACAGATTTGATTTTGCCCAAATCAGTCTAGTCAAGAACTGAGCTGCCTCACCTAGCTGCTGAAGCTTACTGCAAGCCAGTTTCTGCAGATCAGATCCGATCCCTTAGTTAGGTACCCTGGCAGAAGAGAACCAGTATAATCCCGCTATGAATATTGCCTCATACCAAAGACCAGCCAAGTCTTGCCCAACTCACTGTCAGCTTCCAAAACCTGCTTCTCTGGGACCAGAGAATGCCAGAAACACCTTATGAAAAATCACCCATATCCAAGAAAACAAGGACAGAACAAGCCACTTGCCTTTGACATTAAGATGAACTACCCTTTTGCCATACATAGTTTTAAATGTTTTAGTCTCTTATCCTAGGCATCCTATGAAATAGCAATTGCAGTGGATTCTCAAGAATCTAGAAAATAAGCATAGTCTGTGTCCACGCTGCTAGTCTCTCCAGGGAAGTCCTTTGCCTGACAAAAACCATCACCATTCAATGGCTAAACAGCCCTCCTGCCACTCAGTCACTGTCCTTGCTCTTCCTTAGATATCATAAGCACTCCACAACAGTTCAGGAAACAGCAAGATGGAAGAAGAGCACCGAGAATAGCAGGTATTTGCAATGGCAACATCAGACATGGTCAAAGTCTCAGTGAGCTCTGTTTTGTTTGAAAGACCCAGCTTTTTTAACAAGGTTATTGTACCACTCAAAAATACTTGAGCAGTACAACCCAGTCCTAAAATCTAACCATGCAAATAGGTAATCTCTAACCATTCTCTTCATTTAATGCATTAACAATGCCAGATTTTATTGCAATATTTTATTTTTCTCTAAAACAGTAAACCATAAACTCTCCAGCAAGTTAAAACAATTAAAAATTTAAGTGAGCACTAAGTCAACAATATAGTGATACAATCGTGTATTTTCAATTAGATATTCACAGTATGAAAGTGAATTTATTTAGGCCAATGTATCAGCACCATCAACAAAAATATTCATCATCATTACCATTTTCATCTGGCAGAAATTAGTAGCAGATGTTATGGAACTTTTCCATGTTTATATTCATAGATGTTTGACATTCCCGCATTGAGTTCAAAAATAAGACAACACAATGAATAATAACCCCATGTTCACAGAAAACTATTTTGAAACATAATCTGTGCCTACTTTCAAGTCACATCTCAGGCTGCAGCAACCATTGCTTTTCAGACTCAGTCTTCAGTAAGACAATTTTCTCCACATAAAGGATGTGAAACACTAAAATAGAATATTAGCTTGCAGTTCAATTACTGCCCAATCACTATAATTATTCCTTGGTAAGTCTGATTTGCATAAACACCATACACTTACTCTATGCCACCAGTAAGAAGTGTCAATCCTTCTGCTCTGTAGTCCATTGGTAACCAGCAGTATTAGATTTACTTGTATAGTAGGACAGATCTTTAAATTATGTACAGCAAATTCTTCTACATTAAAGAATATTTTCTTAGCCCAACCACACTTCAATTGCAAACATTTATTCAGTAATGATGTGAGTTAGGATTAAGAAACCGCAACAAACCAAAACCAACTCAAAACCCAATGCACAATAAACATGACCTCGTTGGCTGCCCAAGCGAAGTTATACCTGTTCTTTCTACTGGGTAGGAATCACACAGCACAGACTGGCAACAAAGCTTGGGAAGGGCAGGGAGGCAGCTTCTCACCTGTGCCTGCATGGGAAACAGGGAAATCTAGTCATTTCAAGAACTGGACGGTGAAACTGTTAAACTTCTTAACATACCTACAGACTCTTTTTGCTTTCACATGACTTTGTTGTCCAGGAACTAAGCCCACTGAAAGTGGCTTTTTTTAACCTTTTCATCTTCAAAGGATTAGTTTTTCAATATATCAGTTTACTGAATGGGAACAGGAACACAAGTGCTAAGACAAGGGAAGTAGCAGGGACCTGTGGCAAGGAGCACAGTGGAGGGAAGGAGACAGCTGCCTTTTTCTTGAAGGCTACATGTGTTTGCACTGCCTCCTGAGATATAGCAACCAGGGATTAAAGTGCAAAGGACCCACACTGTAAAGATGTAACAGGAACAGACAGATTTACTTCCACATCTTTTTAATGCACCTTGCTCATCCAGATGATCCGACTTCTCCAAGATTACACTGTTATGTTCTTCTAGTTTACTATTTTGCAGCCTGCTACAGCCTAGCTCCATAGATTGGACAGTGTGAGGACTTCCAGCACACCCGCAGAAGCAGCAGGGGAACATTACAGTGGGAAGGAAAAAGAGCGGTGCAGACAAAAGCCAACCCCAAACCTTAATTTTGATTTTCTTTCAAATCAGGCAGGTACACCTACCAGCATCCTAAAAGATACTGTACTTTATAGAGACAAAGAACTAGAGAAGTTGGCAGGGAGGCCAACAGGAATAACAAGATCAACAGTGTCACTCTAGCAAGGAGGTAGAAAGCAAGCCATGGCGCCTTAGATGAAATATTACCAACTCTAGCCCATAGCTAGCAAGGCACTGAAAAACTCCTGATATGCCCTTAACTCCTGTTTTACAGGACACAAGCAGAGAATACAAGCAGAGAATCAAAAGACAGCATTGTACAAAAAATATACAATGTGAACTGGTAATAAAACTGAAATATTCATGCAATGTCAGTCTGTCAAAGCATCTATTTGGTCTACCAGCTAAAACACCAACAAGAAAAACTCACAGCATTGCAGTACTCCCATTTATGACTGAAAAATACAGTAATACATCTGTTTTCATCTTACTGAAATCCTGTATTTCCTTGAAATTACAGATTCTTATATTTTTAATTAAATACAATGAAGGGAATATATGAATTTAGGTGTGATTATAATTACAAATAATTGTAATTATAAATCTGTACTTGGAGTTAATTCCTCCTGCAAATAGATGTAAAATGTCACATCTACTGAACTAAATGATGAGTAAATTATCTGATGTAACAGCAACTGGGTAAATATCAAGAGAGAAATTTCAAAAACTTTGGTGTACATATACATTTAGACATGTTTGAATATTTTAAATGTATCCACATTTATTATTTTGAATTAATGGTGAATAAGAATTTTTTTTAATGGAACATAAATTGTTACTGAGAACTAGAAACACATGGAGCTTTGTTTTGTTGGGGTTTTTGGTTTGTTGTTGGGGTTTTTTTTAATTAAAAAAAGCAAACCATAGTCCTCCTTGCAAGCATCACTTGACTTACTCCTCAAAATAAGTGAGGAGACTGCTTCCATCCCACATTTAGGGCTGAGCCACTCTGAAGGGAGCAGGGGCTCATTGGAGAGTAGCAGAAAGAAGTACCTGCTGCCAGTGTTTGAGTCGCTCATGTGCTTCCCAGGCTTGCAGTCTGCTCTTTCACATTAACATGTATACTTTGTGAAGTTTACACATTATTTTGTGAACAAACCAAACCCCACAAAACAGCCCATGATGAAAGACCAAACTGAAGACACCGCTCCATAGGTAGAACAACCAACTCTTGCTACTGTGAACGTACAAATGTAACAAAGCTCTTCAAAAATGCATAGCCATAGGCTTTTATCACAGTTCTTGTAGGTCCCCTGTTTAATGAAATACCAATGGATTGGTAGATAATTTTAACGGTAACATGGAGGGTATGAGAGCAGGAACTGGTTGTATTGTCCCCAAAGCCAGCTCAGACATCCAACAGAAAGATAAGTCTGACAGAGAGTGAGCATTGTAATATTAACTATTAATGTACTTTAATCAATGTTTTCTGGGAAAATATAATTTAGTAGGGGAAGGTAGCAATACACCCAACATACCCACTGAGCTCTCAACTTTACTTTTTAAAGAATAATTCTGAACATTTCTCTATAAACAGTAGTTTTTACAAACACAAAAGTGAAAGCTTCTCGTGTCTAGCAGCAGCAGTATCCATAGGATACCTCTGCTCTCTTTTGAGAGCTCATTCCGGATTCACAAGGCAAGAGTCTCTTCATTCCTCAGCTACGTGCCATTTTTTCCTTTACTCTTCTTGATATTTTCAAACCCTTAAGCTGCCCACAGTCTGATAAACCTGTTTTCAAAACAGTTTTCTTTTGTAACCAAATAGTTTCTTTTTCTACCAAGTGAAATCTTGGTTACATTTTCTGTTAAAAACCTTGACACAAAAAGACATATGAATTGCCCAGCCTTCCTAAAGACAGTAGAAATATTACTTCATGACATATATACCAATAAGATGATGAGAGGGTGAGTTAAATACTGTAGCTGTAGAGATTCCAATTATTTCAAGAATATGAAGAATGAAGTACCACATTAATGGAGGTTGTCTATCAAATACAAGGAACATGGCTACGCCACTCAGAATCGGTGTTACAGGGGAATGGCTAAAGCCCATGTTGGGATGACGCACCATATTAGGTCAGGGAAAAGCCAACACATCCACTGTGAATACAAAAATATAGGAGGCAGTTCTATCTTAGGGTCTTACCCACCACAGCACATGTGAAATCCTAATTCTTATAAAATCCTCTTATTTTAACTTATTACCACTGAATTACATGTGCACCTTGTTTTTTGACAGCAGCTTCCTTTTGGAAGGAAGTATTTGCTTTTCTGACTGTTTTTGTCTTTTCTAATGGGCAGATATTTAGCCAGTATAAGTCAGGTTGAGAATTTGCATAGTTCTATTCATCTAAACCATGACTGTTACAGCTTGCACAAGTACTTCTCCATGCAAGCTGAACAGGCAGAGTGTAGCTGAGCAGATCAGAAAAAATAAGAAACAGTCCACCTTCCTCAGAAAATCTTCTAGGAGCTAGGGCCAATGTACTTTGTGAACATACTATACATCTCAAAACACAGTCATGCATGTCATCTACCTCTGATAAAAATTCAAGGCAAGAAGGGGGTATATCACCATATAGACTTAATTAAGAAGGAAATTTTTCATTGACATACACGGCACAGAGCAAGGAGAGATAAAAAGGAGCCACAGGAAACATGTATCCATCTGAACACAGGTTCCCCGGTGCAGACCCAGTGGCCCAGTAGGGCAAGGCAAAGAACAGGCTTCCCTTCCTGCTGAGTGGCACAATCCCACAGCGTGCCCAGCACAAGGTCTGGAGAGGGCCAGCACACGCTCACATTGTGCCATGCAACGCTCCACCTTAGGGAAACCCAAATAAAAGTTTCTCGCTTTTGTTTGAGGTGCTCAATGCAATGCAAAGATACTAGCTTGGGTTCTGACCTCTGTCATTGCTGATGTTAGTAAGAGTTCGGAGATCCATTTTCCTTTGTCTCCCTGCTCAGAGCTCCACATAATGCCTCAAAGAGAAACCTATTTTCTCTGTTTCAGCCCTCCATAATGAGTCCTTCCATATCTGAGTTTTCCCTTCACTGCTTGCAGACTGATATTGTTTAAAGTCAGTGAAGCAGAGAATGTAACAGACTGAAGTAAACATAGAGTAGAGCAAACAAGACTGCCTTACTTAACTTTAGAAAGCCAAAGGTGGTGGAGAGACAAAATGAGCTGTGAAAATCATGCATATTACAATACTAATTATCTTTCCAATCTCTCTACAGTATTTCAAGTTTCCTATGAACTACAGCTCATACTATCTTCAGAGATCTGCAACTTCCAACAAAATCGGACAGCTTCTCAGGTACCAAAGTATAGATTTTTGAGCTTAGATTTAGTCAACTGGTTAGAAAAGTTTTTTATCCTGAAAGGGATGCTGGAGGAAGCTTCTCAATTGTAAATGCTGTGACCAGATTGAAACAAAGGACACAATTCAGGAGCAGAGCTCATTTACTTGAAAATGTCTCTTACATCAGAGTTATGCTGTCAGTCACACATTCTCACATATATTAAAAAAAAGATTCAAGATTCAGGGCTGATTGGGTAGAAAATGTAGAATTACACTGAACCCATCCTGCATTTTGGAAAACTTTTCCCACAGAAGAATAAAAAGATTGTACTGTTTGGTTTTGAAATACTAGTAAGAAGGCACATCAAATCCCATAGATAGAAGTTATCCTTAATTAAGCAATACAAAACCATCTGTGATTACCTAGTTGATAAATCACAGCAGAGTGAGTGACTACACATATATCAGTAGGAAAAAGGAAAAAAAAAAGTCTTGAATTATTGGATGTGATCAGCATTTAGTGATAGAAAAGCGCATCTTGCACATGGAAAGTGAAAAAGAGAATTACTTGGTTTTGCTGCTCTTTTACGAACAGTGGCTCCACAGAGCTGACAGCTGATCAGAAAGCCCCAACTGTGCTATGCATAAATGTTAAAAACAATTCATGCCCTGTGCGTGTTGCATACTAATGAACACTAAAAGCCTACGATGTAATGTATGACTATCCTGGAGACAATCATGAAGAAACTGTGCGTGGACAGAGGCCAGAAAAGATTGGATTGCAAAGGAAATTCTCTCCGTCAGTGAAACTGTAAATGTAACATATTAAAAAGAGCTCCAATCACTGAAGCATATTTATGTCCACTAAGAAAACAAAGTAACACTTTTAAAGTTATTTTCTACTTTTATAAGAGTTTTATAAGATACTTAATTTTTGGCAGTTTACCTTTTGCTAGTACAGCTTTGCTAGACTAACTCCTGATTTCCTGAAGAGTTCTAAAAAGGAGCAGAATACAGAAATCAAACCTCTGTGGAAGCACCTCGAGCCAACAGGCTGGTAAACCAGCTTCTG
Source organism: Anhinga rufa (assembly GCA_013400875.1). NCBI lineage: Eukaryota > Metazoa > Chordata > Aves > Suliformes > Anhingidae > Anhinga > Anhinga rufa. The sequence goes on along the minus strand of VZTV01042629.1, from coordinate 5,437 downwards.
TATTTGGACACCCAAATTACAGTTCTCACTCCCATTCACCGATTCTGCCACTGAACATGAACTATGCCGAATGTTTGCATAGCAAATAAGACTATCTAAAACTTTGGTTGCTCATAAAAACATACCATATCTACATTCATTAGACTCAGGATGAGTCAGTTTATGTGGCTTTAGTAAACAACATTAAATTTTTAAGCTGTTTTATTATTTTAAAAATAAACTGGTTTAAACTAGTTTATTATTTTAAAAATAATAAAAGTTTAGGACATTTTAAAACTTGAAAGATGTGTAGGAGTTTCGAACAGAACATCAGGCATTTCAAACATTTTCCTTATTTTCAAAGGGAACAACTGGGCACCTACAGGACAGTTTCATTTAAGATGCTGCTTAAATTATAGTCATATTTCACAGAGTAAAAATTGTCAGTTCCTGTCCGCGCAGATCAGACAGCTAGACATCTAAGGCTTTTGCCTATAATGAATTGCAGGAGATGGATTTAAAAAACAAAATGGTTTAGGCCTGGTTTTACAATGAACTGAACTATGGTTTAACTTGGGTTATAAAATGTGAATCAAATTATTTTGTAGGGTTCACAGTTTGTTTCAATACTCTTTAATCATAGTATGTTCAGGGTGTTTTAATCAACATCTTTATGAAAGGCAGACAATGGTCCTTCTTGCTGCCACACATCACCATTAATGACTCTGCAACGGGGAATGCAGCAGAATTTAGGACTGTTGTGGTGGAGAACAGCAAAACCTAGCTTCCATTTTCAAAGTCACATCGACCATGAAGCACTGACAGATACAAAAAAAAAACCAAACCAAACCAACCCCAGCCTGGGCCGTCAATCTTATCCACACACACAGAGCCCTGGGTGCATGTGGGATCTTGTTCAACCCTAAGTCACTACTGTTGTACAGTGATTTGTACTGATTAGGACTACAGCTTTGGTCATCAAAGTCCACATTTCTAAGTTGGGTTGAGAAAGGCACAGTTTTTACAACCTTCAGATGAAAATAACAGAATCAGGTTTAAGTCTGGGGGAATAGCAAGGGATTGCTCAGGTAGAAGCACCCAGCTGGAAAAAAAAAAAATTCTCCTAGAGGTGCAAAGAGCAGACTTAATTTAGTTTTGTAGTGGAGTTAAGGCCTCTTCCTCCCATCCCAATCACATCCCTATGAATAATAAGTGCAAGCACAACTGGGGCAGGTGAGAAGCTACAGCCAGTGCCTGCACGTGCACCATGCAGTGGCACAACACTCTCCCACACTCAGCCTCCACCAGAAGAGAGGGGACATGTGGTGGAAATGTATGTGCAGGGAATATTAAGAGACTGCAGTTATCCCTTCCTCTTCTGAAGAGGATGAGAAGCTCACACTGCTCTTAATACAGAGCAGGACCTAAATGTGAACATGGGGCTAGTATCGGTCCCGTTCCTAACAGTTACCTACTTGTTTAAATCAGTAGAAAGATGTTGATTCACAGGAACCGATGACCTGTTATTGACCTTATGATAGAAAAACACAAACAAGATAGGACCCATCATGATGCCGATGTCAGGTTTATAATTACTCAATTTCAGTGAGATACTTGCAAGAATATACAGACAGTAATATTCAAGCCAATATTAGAATAAGAACAACACTCTCGCTTGATGCTTTTTACTTTGCCGGAAGTTAAATATATCTTCGTGATTGCAGACATAAGCACACTTGCTCCAGACCTTCAACTGGCCTGATAAATGGTATGGTGGTTTTCCAAATCAGCTGGGACAAGTCAGGTGACAAATGATTTCCATTAGCTTCAGCAGAATGGAAACAAAACAGATCAATACAAATGATTTGCAGCAAGTTCAGATCATAAATTTCCTTTTGCCCAGTTCCATCATTTTAAAATAGAAGCATTCTCCCCACACAATACAAAAAAAGGCAGTAGTGATCCAGAGATTTGATCATTCCAGTTACAACAAACTGCTCACGATTTCAGCTTGGAGTGCTTTTTAATCAAGCGTTAATTTTACTCAGTGATATAAAATTATATTATTTTAAAAGATGGCAAACACTAAAAATTATAATGACCATATTTTTGGAAAATTAATTTGATCCTACTGTTATGTAAAAGCCATAACAGTCCTAGATTCTACTTTTACTGTACTAAAATTACCTGCTGTTTTGCTTTTGCCTTTCCTCACTTGTCTGTGACCATTTCTAAACCCTATTTGGGAAGGATATTTTGGGGCCAACAATTCTTATAAAACTTTTGAGATCAAACAACAGATTTTGAGCATGCACTGCAAGGAATAGCTTGCACATAGTTCCTTGTGCTTTGTAGCTAGCTAAATTAACTCCTGTTTAACAACCTAGAGTCCCAAAGTATACTCATCTACTGTAACGTTGCGAGAAGATACACAGTGATTTATGAATCCGCTATTATGAGTAAGTCATCTATACTAATGAAAAAGACATTCATAAACAGAAAAGAAGATTTCAGTGAAGCACGAAAACCATTAATTCCCTCAGAGCAAGCTCAGTGCACCCTACTTTCAGAGGTACGTAATTCACTTCCACAGGAACATGTTTTGGGGAAAATTTCTTTGTAAAATAGTTAACATAGTGATACACAAACACAGATGTTTGTCATTTGTAGTTACATTCTCTCAAGACATCTATTTAGTTATCAACATTAGTGATGTCTCCTTAACTGGCTCTGATTCTGGGTTCATTTTCATGCAGTAGCCAGTTCCACAGGTTAATTCTTAATACTAAATGAAAAAGATAAACTTCCCATAAAATTAAGTAGTCTCAGTTTCAGTGTATTGCCTTTAGCTCTCTTATTACTAAAAAGAGAGAGAAAAAGAGAAGGAAAAATTTCTTTCTTTTCCATATTCACACATTAATAATACCTTTTCAAAACATCTTTCAACATATGGGAAGGTGAGGGTTGTGATTTCCTCCTCAGGTCTGTTACGTGACACCCCGCATAGGGGCATACTCCAGCCGGCCTTGACACAACGCTTGTCCTTATCTCTTACCTGTCCTTATTCAGAACTCACACAAACAGGCCATCGGTAGGAAAAAAGACGTTTCCCTGATGTAAAGCAATCCTACCTCTTCATTTTTGCACTTGGCAATGTAAACAGAACAGTTGCTACATATCACAAGTAGATTCAGTTATGAGTTGGGATCCTATTTCCAGAAAAAAAGCTTAAGAAAAAAACGTGAATAGAATCAAAACAGCATTGTGGACTAGAAGATATAGCAAGTACAGTAGTCTATTTGGACATACTAAATATTTCTCTGGAGGGAAAAAAAAAAAATGAATCACCAAACTGTGATTTTAGAATTTATTTAAACAAACTAGAGTGGTACAGGTAGATTTAATTTCAGTTTTTTAATCTGTCAGGAAGTAGAAACTACACTGGAGGACAGGAAGCAATTATCTGCTCTCCATCAGTATTATTTTGGATCTCCCCTTCCCACCCACATTCACCCCCCATCCACTTCTTTGTTCAATCCAGTTCAAGTAATTTTGTGCTACTTTAAGTCAAAACCTCAGATTTATTTTTTTTTATTCTTAAGTAGATCTAGATCACAGAAATTACCTTTTTTCCCCTCAGCAGATATATGCTGAAAAAGCAAGTTAACCCAGTTCACAGTGTATTTCATCAGTTGGTTTAAAATCTAGGAAGAAGGATGTTTAAATCAGTTTTGCAAGTATCAGCTCACTGCAACGCACTAGATCAGGAAGACAGAGTAAAATCCAGCTATATTAGAGCATTTGAAAGGCAGCGACTGCATTTACTCAATACTTTTAACTCTTTTTAATAGATCAGGAATAATGAGTTTTATTGTATATTCTCATGCCTATTTGGAAATAAATGAAATATCTATATGAGTAATGTTATGATGTTTTGCAATTGAGCTGAGGTATTTTTCTGCTTTGGAGGAAAGAAAAAAGAAAAAAAGACTGACAAAACCATCAATAGAAAGGACTGTGAGAGCCTGCCTGTCAGCTTTTCTAAAAGCCTCCATTTGGCTTCCAACTTCTCAAGAGGAAAATAATAGAAAAATTGAAAGAGATGCAGCCTCTAAAATGGTGAGCAAATGGTCACTTTAGGACTGCAGCTGCTACTCTCTGCAGGAGGCACAGCCAAGATACCAGAAGAATATTTGGCAAAGATGTTCAATATGGAGAGAAATACATAATGTGTGATCTATGGTGCTATGCTTTCCCCTTAAACAAATCCCATTCCCAGATGGCCTGTAAGATATTAAACTATTGCTTATGTCTGCAGTTCCAGCTGGAGACTATATAAACAAAACCACTTCTGTAAGCCTCTTTACAGTTCAGTAGAATGTTTATTCTTACTTTTAAATAAATCCCTTTAACAATATTAGATATAGATAAATACAAAGTACACAGAATTTCAACATTAACTTATCTCTCCACTGCAGAGACAAACAAAAAATAAAGAAAAAGAAAAAGACAAAAAAGAGCAAGAACTTCTCTTGGTCCAGCCTACTAAAAAGAGAACTCAGGTGTTGTAACTGGGTATCAATTGCCTTCCATGCCTTAGAAGCCTCTTCTCAACACCAGTACAAGAATGAAAGCAGGAACAAAGATCCAATGAGCTCGGGAAACTTCTCAGTTTGAAGTGATTCATTCAATATTTGCTCTAACTTTGCTAAATATACTATTAGGTATCAAAACCTTGTTACTCTATTTATTGTTTATTGCATCTAAAGAAGTGTGGGAAAAAACAGGTCCTGTAAGAGGAATTCCATGTGTACAACATATTTTTGTAATTGTTGGGCTCCAAATTAAGTTTCCATGCATGAACACAAGGAAAAAAAATATTGGAATACAATATTGAGAGCATAGAATAGATCTAGAGGCAGCCAAGTGTTTTAAAGGAATTAAAAGACAGAAGACTGTTAAAAATATACTTGGGATACCAAAACCTAGAGCTAAGTGAATAAGTAATTAGCTCTCCCTGCTGACACTGCTTTCCTGTCAGCAGCATCACAGTACCTAGTGACAGAGGCAGCTGGTCAAGCATTTGACAGCTGTCCACGTTGTGGGGAGTGTAGGAGAGCA
>VZTV01042626.1:6902-25538 GCA_013400875.1 Anhinga rufa | reverse complement strand
GGGATACCTTACTGCTCTCTACATCTACCTGAGATGAGGTTGTAGTGAGGTTAGTGTTGGTCTCTTCTCTGAAGTTACTAGCAATAGAATGAGAAGAAATGGCTTCAAGCTGTGCCAGGGAAAGTTTAGATTGTATATTAGGAAATATTACTTCACTGAAAGGGTTATCAGGGATTGGAACAGGCTGCTCAGGGAACTGGTTGAGTTACCATCCCTGGAGGTATTTAAAGGACGTTTGGATGTGGTGCTTAAGGACATGGTTTAGTGGATAACTGGCAGTGTTAGGTTTACGGTTGGACTGAATGATCTTAAAGGTCTTTTCCAACCTATACGATTCTGTGTATTCTCTGTGTGTATTCTGTGTGTAAAATATGCTTAGACTGAATCCAATCTATATGAAAACCATAGTATGTACACAGCTTTTTTAATAAGCTTATCATGTGTCCACTGAGGAAAGCTGTACTACATACACATATGCTGGTTCACTTGGATGAAAGCCAGATTTTCAGAGAGATCAGCTGCCATGTAGACATCATAGCAGGTTGACATATTTTTCAAGAGACAACAGCACACAAAGTACTCCCTGTGCTCCTCCTAAAACGAGGAGCTTCTTGGAAAAATGTAGCCCTAGGGGAAGACAGGGAGTGGTGGGTTCAAGCCTTTTTCCTTATGCTTTGAAAATGTAATGTAATTGCACAGGGATATGCTACACACAAAAAAATATTTATTTTTATTAGTCCTATTAGTATATATGATAGCTTTCTGTAAAAGAGATAGTAATCTCTAAGTGTAAATGTGTATAGGTATATTGAGTTGTTTATGTAAATACATGATTTCTGCACAATTTTCATTTAAAATTTTAGTTGTGATTTGCACTGCTTAGTTATAAATTCAATTTATTTATTTACCAAAGTAAACACAGTGTAGAAAGTAACAGTTATGTATTGCTAGGCTAGATAGTCAAGGAGAAGGTCTGAGTTCCAGAAAACATAATAAAGAACTGAATTCAGTACTCCATACACAACTGCCTCAAGGTTAGGAAGAGGGGAGCAGCCGGACTAATTAGTACTAAGGTTATGGATCAGCATAGGAGGGGCAGTAAACATGGAATTATTATTGGATTAGTCCTCTATTTTGGACAAAAATTACTTGGCTGGCTACCTAGAGAATGAGGTTGGTATCACTGGGCTATTACTTGGAATAAGGCTCAGACCCTGCTATGAACCAGGGATCAGGAAAGCAAGGGCTAAAGACCTAAGATGATGACTGATGCTAGCAATGACAAATCAGAAAAAAAACTATCTTTGTATAGGACTTTGGAGTATGTTTAATCTAGACTCATTGCTGTAGCCGGACATCTTCCAGAGAACAATATTCCAAAATGTAACTCTAATTTCAGTTCCAACCTGAGTAATAGATATAGCTTTCTTCCATCTGATATGTTTATGGTGAAAGCACAAGTTAATGATTTAAAATTTGAATGGGAAGTATGAGTCACATAGCCAGGGATATATGCAGGGATCAGGGGGGAAAAATTTTTAGTGCTAGATCTTTAAAAGAGTTTCTGGCATGGGAAGACAAATAACGGCCCAACAGTTGTGGCTTAGACTGTAATTAGGAACTGCTCAAGAAAGGAGAGCCTATGAAGCTGAAGTGGGCATTAGGTCACTAGAGACAAGTGAGACCACAGGTAAAAAGATGATAAAAATGTATTAATAAGGTTAGAAGCTACACCAGACATGTGACTTATACCTGTCCCATTTTAGCCCCGTCAGTCTTCAAAAATCCAGCATGCACTTCACCCTCTCCCAAATCCCGCAGCCTGGACTGTATCTACCTCTCCTGTCCATAGCACTCACTTCAGCCCTACAGGCCCTTCAAGATTCAGCACTCCCTTCAGTTCTGCAGATGCTCCCAAAATGAGAGTTGGAGGAAGCAGGGCTAAATGAACTGTCACTCCAGTTAAGGCAAGTACTAACTAGCCCTACAACTGAATATAGTTAGCTTTCAGGAAAGTAGAGAAGCAGGACTGAGATGAACACTGCGGGTTGAGAGCCTTCAGGGTGACGTGAGGATTGTGGGACAGAGGTGTAAACATGCTGCCACTGGCTGTAAGGTAAGTCAAATCCCACAGCATTGCTGAAAGATGGGATTTAGGTTAAGGATACAGCTTGAAAAAGGAGAGCATATGCAGCTGAGTGATAAATCTTGACATGCTCACACAGCTAAAATAAGAGCTTGAAGAAACAGGAAGAAATGTAATGTCTCTCCTTCTAAAGCAGGTATGAGAATCATGACTACAGCTTAGGCTGTTACTGGTCAGAAAAAGAGAAACTCTAAAGATGAAACTAGGCATGGGTCGTGAATGATTTAAAATTAAGACATATGGAAGAAACTGTAAAGGAGTTACTACTCCTGCTAAAGCAGGTACAGAGCCTCTGGCAACAATTCAGATGAGAGGTTAGGCTGATTTAAAGTTGGGAATGGATAGCTGGCTAAAATTAATGGTGACTCTTGAAAAGATCACAGGGATAAAATGAGGGCTGGAGGAAGCAGAGGGAATTGAGCTACCACTCTTTTTTAAGGCAGATACCAGTTTATGCTAGGGATACAATTGGATTTAGAGTAGGATTCAATCTTGGGAAAGGAGAGCCTACACTTCCTGAGTGATAAGCAATGCGTAGGGCCTGTTTGATTAGCGTTTGTCCAACAGTATAAGCTCTGCCTTCTCAAAGATCAACTAGACTAGGAAAGGCCTAAAGGCCTGGCAGAAACATCTGCCATAGAAGACTGAAACTTTAGACTCAAGTAATGCTGTACATGAATATCACAAAAAAAAATATAAAAATCAGTGCTTCAGAAAGCAAGTAATCATCAATAGACTTCAATAAAGTGCTCTTGCTTTTTACCATTTAACAAATGTCTCAATAAACCTTAAGTAGTGTAGATAGTAGAAAAAACATTGGCTTTAGATTTCAAGTACTACCTCTCTATGATTTGAAAGCATCTCTTGAAAGGCACACTTTGTGAGGTTGAAATAGTTACACACTTGTCCTAAGAAAAAAGAAGGGCAAGTTTTGCCTTAGAAGGGAGAAAATTCAACTCAATCCTCTCCCGCAACAGCTTTGAACCATTTTTCCTTTTAGGCAGACGACACTGCCAAAAGATGGCTGGCATTAAGATCTGCAAATGGTTATACAATACATGAGAATTGCCTGAAATCCCAGGATTCTGTGAAATCATGAAGATGACTGATGAATGCATTTGTTCGGGTAGAGACTGAAAAGTAAATTAGCTTTAATTTGTCTAAAATCAGGTTAATGGTTACAGTTACATCCCTCATGATTTCATAAAGTTACAGTAAGAAAACATACTATAAAGACCCAGATGTTCTCTGAAAATGCACCATAAACCTTTCTTTGTGCTTCCTAACAAGAAAAAATATTAAATCTCAGCATTCGTAGCATCTTACATCTCAGCAAGAAAATTTCTATTATTAGTGGGAAAAAATAGGAGTTAAAGGATCTCCTTTAAAAGTGCACATTAAGAAGTCTTTCAGAATCCATTAGATTTCTACATATAGAAGCAGATACAGAGATGACAATTCCCATTCTAAAGTTTCACTCTTTTATCTGACCCCACAAGAGGCTATTACAGTATTACGGTGTTTTAGTCTTTTCTCTTGGCATTTACAGTTCTTCTGATGATCTACCTATCTTCTCCTCCCCCGAGCCTGTAAGTACCAATGCTCACATTGGTTTATAATCCAGTCTACTGCAGTGTAGTTATACACATCTCACTGATTTTAATTTCATAACAGTTTCTTTCATCCAATGCTCTTAGACTTACAGTACTTCCTCTGCATTGCTTTTTGTTGCCCTGCACACTCTTACTGATTTTATTCGGAGTTGATGCTCAGCATCTTTCAGAACATAATTTTATTTTACAGACATAGGTTCTAATACTTCCTTAGGACTTGTCTGGTTATTGCTGTGTCTCCAAGGATTCCTTAGTTGAGATGAACATACTTTCTTCAGTATTAGGTCTCATGCCCACGTTTTGATTATGGCTATCATAGTTCTGCTCACATAGTGCTCAAAAAGCCAATGATGTGGCACCACTGAATCTCTCCTGCAGTAGCTGTAATCAGTAGCTAGGATGGATGTAGCTGTGACAATAACTGAAGGAGAAGCAGCATGTCACCCCCTTCATCCTGTGATACAGAACAACTGCTGAATCTGCTGAACTAGACATTAATGGGAATTAGCCCTTCAGCACCTCCTGAAGGAGACTACAGGTCTTACAGTTTAACTGTACCTCCAGTTATCTTAGCTGTACCGAAAGTAGAACTATTTCACCCCAGATAGCCCAGCCTCTTGAGTTCAGGTTGTCTTGAGTTTAGGAACCTCTCCCACTTTTGAAAATGCAACCTTTTTCAAAACAACTAGAGAACCATTTTTCCTAACCTCTATTCATTAAGCTGGTTTGGACCGCTCTGGGGGATATCAGAGATGGCTTTCAAAGAATAAATTCCAATGTTAAGGGAAGGACTGTGCAGACTTGAGTTGGAGAAGCACACTTTTGGGAACAAGAACTACACTGCCTAATCTTGCTATCAAGTATTCTTTCAGGTAAGTCTGCAACATCATCTGGACGGAAAAAGGGAAGTTTGTGCACTGTTCAAAGAAAGTGAGATATATTGGCATTGTTATGCTCACAACGTAACTATAAGTAAACTATTTTATGACTATCCATAGGCAAGCATAAAATGCATGAGTAAGCCTGGAAATCTTGCAAAATGCGATCAACGAAAGACAAAATACTGTACCTAAATTCAACTCTGTAAAAGCCACCCATTTCCTTAGGCTGTGCAAAGGTATCATGAATGATACAAAGAATGCTAGAAACTATAAAATAGGGAGGGAAAAGATATTTGGAACTGCTTTGTGTGCAACCATGCACCCTTACTAAAAATTTTTTTTCCATGACATAAACAAATATTATCACACTTAAGGTCTTCAGTTTAAAACAAACAAACAAAAAGCTGCAAACTGCACAGTATTTATTATGTTGCCTTAGATAGATCTAAGGTATATCAAAAAGCCACAAATTCCAGAAGGAAGTTAAAGTTTAAGTTAACATGGAGAGCTGAGAGGAACTGTAAGGGTGATGTATACCGAACTGAATCCTCACTAGTATGTGCTAAGGTAAAATATGATGTATTGGAAGAGGCCTACCTGTTACGTTTTACTTCTTCCCCTGACAAAAATAATGAAGGTGTTATTCTGTGCACTTACGGAATTATAAAGAATTGGTCTGGCTGGTGTTTTAGAATATTGAATCCCTTTACATCAGCAAAGGGATTCATCGGCAAAGAAAGCAGGCAGCAGAGTGAATACTGTAATCTTTTTCTTTAAAAATTCAGTTGGCACAGAAATTGTCCATTTTACTCAGGAGGATGCAATTACATTTCAGCTTTCATGTAAAGCTGGCTTCATGAAATTGAAAAGCCTGTATATGAACAGAAACATAACAGCAGGGAAAAAACAAAGGCTATGGATCATTTCTCCTTCTTCACATGGTTTGAGGGAAAAATAGCTGGATGCACTGGGTAAAGCCAATCTGCAGTAAACAAGTTCGTATCGGCCCTGCTGACCTAATGGCAAAAAGAAGTCTAGGATTGAAGAGTTCAGACTCCTGGGGAAAACAGATAATCAACCCCTTGTATCCTTAAGTAAAGATTTTATGAGCTGCACAAGAGAAAAAAACCCATGACAAAAAAAAAAAACAACAACAAAAAAGATAGAGAAAGGCGAAGTCATCTTAGGTCTCAAGGGAGAAAGAAGAATCTTAGGTTTAAAGGGAGGAAGAAGAATCTTGCAATCAACCCAAATCCAGCAGTTGGGACTAGAATAGGGAAGCCCCACTCACCCCTTTCCTCTGCCAAAGCCTTTGAGAGACTGCAACACAAATTGCCAGAAATGCTTAAACTGAACAAGTTTCTGTAAGAAAATGCCAATCTGTTTGTTTGGTTTAGACACATTAACAAGAAAAATAAACTTTCTGAGAGAGCGGGGAAGAAAAAAATTTAAAAGGTAGGTCTTCCTTCCTTCCTCTCACCTGGATATAGCAAAACCAGCTGTAAGGAAACTCATGTGGAAGGAGGTATCAGGCACTCGATTCAGGGTGCTCTCTTCCCAAGATGTGTTCCAACCACCAGTCTTTGGCTAAATGAGGACAGTCCCATTTTTATTAGCAAAAACAAAAGAACCAAAACACTGAAAAAAGCATGTTTTCTGCCCACACTGGAACAGAAGCTATCATTAAATTCTTCAAAATTTAAAAAAAATTGGAAAGACATTTCTCATCCAATTCTGGTTGTACCATAATGAACAGAAGTAAAGTTTGGATTCAGATACAAATTATAAATACAACTTTAAGGTCACAAACTGTCAGCTTAATGACTTAAACTCTGACTTGGTAAGGCTACAGTAAGTTAATTTATTAAGTATTTAATATACAGTTTAATTTACAGTAGGTAATGTATTAAGCAATGTTAGTTCCCAACGTGAGAAGCAGCAAATTGAGTCAGAACACTCTGTTTCTACATTCAAACAAATACAGCTTATGTTGTGAGACATAGCTGAATGCAAATCTTGACCCGTTAAATATTGAGGTCTTTACCATATGGTTTTAGATGCTTTGATCAAATGTTAAAGAACTCACGTGACAGACAGATGTGCACTTGGAAAAAACATGATGTTCACATTTTATCAGAATTTCTCCTTGTTTTATGAGTATCAAGTTGTTGGACAGAAGAAAAAGTTCAAAGACCCTTTTGATGAACATCTTAAAAATGTCTAGTTGCTATGAATAATAAGATTACATTTCCAGACCCTTGATATTTGGCATGTCTGCCAAGAAAAAACAACGTTATTACCAATAACCTCTTTGTTAAATAGAGAAATTTGTCACCTTTGACAGTTCAGTGAGGAGAACTACCAATAAAAAATCATATTACACATTCCTTAGTTTGCTCACATTTGTGCTGTGATACACTGAAAAGTAGGTGTATCTGTCTGGCTTAATAATTTTGTATTTTTAAAGTAAAAACAAAAGAGAAAGTCTGATAAGTTAACAATGTCCACTGTGTGAGTCAGAAGGAAGAACTGTACAGGTTTCATCTCCTAATCCTTTGGCCCAATGCAACAGTGCAGTTCTGAAGTGAATCCCCTAATTATCCATGCTTACTGTACACCAGGACAGTTCAAAGTTGATGTGAATGAAATAAATTTGTTTCTGAGGGAAGCGAAATATGCCCCAGCTACCCACTAAATGTTCTCCAACCCCAGTGGGAGTTTGAAACCATGAGTGGTTCATTGGTCAGCTTTGAACTGTGTTTACAAATGGAAGTCTACAGTCCAGAAGACTAGATGAGATCCACCTTGAACTAAAATCCCCAGGCCACACAGAGGCAAACAAATCTCAGAACCAACTGCTGCATTCTACTGAAATGTTCCTGTTGCACCAAATAACATCATATACAGGCACCCATGCAGATTACTTTACTTTCACCCAATTTTATGAGTAAAGGCTGTTATACAGTGTAAAGATAGTCACCATAGTCTTTGCAATGAATTTGGTGGGAATTGCACTGCATGTTAAATGGTCTGAGATGGGCTGCTTTTGAAGCAATTAAGACAAGCTTTTGTGTTTTGTCTAACCTTAATATATATTCAACAGCAACTGCGTATTTGTCAAGAAAAAATATTTTAAATCAAAATAATTTTTTGCTAAACTAAACCACTTCTAAGACATCAAGACAAAATGCTTTTGCATGATTTGCAAAACAAAAATGCAAGACAAAATTGCATTGCTCACTTGAATTTCTTCCTCATCCAGTTAGATAGCCTTCTATTGCATAGAAAACTGCATTTTCTTTACTATTTGTTGAGTTGATTATATTTTGTCCCACTTTTCAATGTAATCATACTCATCTTCTATTTAAAGAAGTCAGAAAACCTAACAAGCCTTCCCACAGTCAAAAGATCATTCGCTTTCTTTAGAAAAGCTTATAAAACCTCCTATGTCTTTTTGCATTTGCTCACAGGTCATGCTTATAAAACATTGTTTTCTAAGACTTTTTTTTTGTTTCTCTTTTCTGGAGACTCTTCAGCTTGTCTATATCTGAAATTGAAGTATCCAAAACTTGCATTAGATGAAGCCTCCGCAATTCCAAATTGGGATAATTATGTCCCTTGTCTTCCATGTAATATTCCTGATCATAAACTGCAGAATCACATTTGCCTTTTTTTTGCAATAGCTTCACATTGTCAACTCACTCTGTTTGTTTTCCCTATGACCCTAAGTTTGTTTTCCAAGTCCTGCTCTAGTCAGTTATCCCAAACAGCACAAGTACAGAGTGGATAATGCATTCTTCACCTTCCACTTTCTAATATGGGGGAAAGGGGCCATCTACTGTCACACATAACCTGTGGGGACAGGCACATGCCTCAACAATATTCAAAATAGCTCAGCTACTGACCGAGAAGCTTCTTGGAGTCAGCCCACTCCAAGTACCACTGCAGAGACAGCCCAGAGGAATGCTGGGATCAGCACAATATTTTACATTTCCCCCGATTCCTCCAGACTGAAAGGTGGACCCCATCATCCACCTGGAATATCATTTAGAATCTTCTCCCAAAGACAGACACTCTTGCAGGAGGTTCAAATAAAAAGACACGGTAGTCAAAACGACAGGACCTCAGTATAATAGCATCTCACTAAGATCACATTCCAAAGAGGCAAGACCAGGAGTCAATTCTTTGCAGAAAAGGTTTTTGCCTACAGGTTCTGGCTCACAGAACAACTTAACAGCGCACTGCCAGACACTCTGTGCCCTCTGCCTTGCTTAAGCAGCCTTAACCCTTCTGGCTGAAAAGATATTACTCTGTTGAAAAGAACTGAAAATTCACAGTGCCTGAAGAAGAATGAACATGGCTCTTAAAACTAACAGTAGCTGACATAGGCTGGGGAACACTCCTGTGACAGCTTCAATATTTAACAAGAAAAGTACTGAACAATGAATCTCAATTTCCTATGTAGTGGTCTACTGTGGAATTTTCTTCCTGGACTAATTAATAGCAAGAGAAAAACCCTTCTCACACAGCAAACTAGGTGCTTTGTTTCTTAGCAAACAACCCATATGTTTTCCAGACACTCATCATTTGTAAGAGTTTATTTTTAACATAAACTCTGGGTATAATATGAAAGTTCAACTGCTACCAATTGCCAGTCTTCCCTACATTTAGGCAACAATATATTCTGGGAGTATGACTCAAGAAAGCATTCACATGAGCAAGTAAAGCAGGTGGCCAGGACCTACCACATAGCATCAGCTTCATCAGATCATCCTCAGAGAAGGAAAAATAGCTCTTAACGGTTTGGGAAGATGATCAGAGGGTAAAAGAAAAACTGTTCTGAGGTATAGGTGGTAATTTTTACAACCAATAAGGCAAACTGCAGAGTTTATTGGCTCAGCATCACAAAAAGATATATTAAAAAACCACTACTCTTCTGATCAAAATGTTTGTCACTGTGTTGCCAGTAAATCTTGAAGAAACTCATTTACACGTGGGGCCTCAGTCAGAAGTTTAAGTTATGCCAGCGCCAAATAAACAGCTGACCTGTTTTTCCCTCAGAAGCATCTCTTACAGCAGCACAGCTCATTTATTCACCCGATGTTTCAACTACAATAGAAAAATAAGTTGTTTGTTGCTCTATTGGGAGGAGAGATGTCCAAGCTACCTATAAAACTCTCTCCATCTTACGCAGATTTATGCCCCCAGCACTGGGTCCTGTGGCTGCACAGGAACAGGCGGCCAACAGCCACTGCATTGAGGTACCGCAAGTTACACTGTGGCCAAAACATCATGTTCAGCTAGGATTCCTTCATCTCCTTCTTCAAGTGAATTAAGCAAAAGAGGAAATTGAACAATATTATTTCTGTAATTTTCTTGCTTAGTAACAGGGCTTTGACCAAGTTAGCTGTTATAAAAGCTGGGTAGTTTCAGGATAAAGTTTTTCATCTTTAGCTAGAGATTTGAGAAAAGTATCCTACTATCTTTACTCAATGAAGCAGTCCAGGAGCATTACTATAGGCAGTCCTGATTCAGAGTGATAGTTGGGAAGCATCTAACTTCAGGGACATGGATTGTCCCATTTAATTAAAACTAGAAGTATTCTGGTGCTTGAAGCAATGTACATGCATGTGCTTCAACTCTGATTTGAATTCACGCTTGTGGGAAAAGGGATTACACATCCCAACTCTGCCTTGAGCCCAGAACAGCAACGGACGTGACACATGCTCCAGACATACTACAAAAAGAGTCAAGCCGATGAAACTTCCAAAAAGAAGAAAACTGGAGGTGTAAGACAAAATGTTTCCTAAAAACCAGGATAATGCCGCATCAAAAGTGAAAAGAGAATTTTAAGTCCCTACACTTCCACACACACCATCAGCTTGTGGGCCACACACTCTTTGAAAATGTTCATTGAATACCTAGGAAAAAAAGAAAAGTTTAACAAAATACTGTCCCCTATTAGAGATGGTTGCAATTTAATAACCCGCATGCTTAAGTTAGACACACAGAGAGAGAAGTAGTATGTTCCCCACCCTGACCAAGAGACTGTTGCACATTTAAGGAGCCAGTGATCCACTTAACAGTCAACCAGAGCACGCCCGAGCTGGTGCTGTGCAGCACGGTGCTGCACGTACAGCGTGTCCGTCAGGCTGTGCAATGCTCACAGCTCTTCGGCCGCAGGGCAGGCTCCGCCAGCTCACCACAGCAGAGGAGCCGTGGGCAGCTCTCGCTCAGCACGACCGCGCCAATCGCCTGGCCCTGCCTGTTATCTGTCAGCGCAGCAACAGGTTCTCATGCGAGTGTCCTTTAGGAATTGAGTTGTTTTCTTGTAAGGAAATTCTGTAATAGCTCAGATGACCATAAGGGAGAGCTTCTCTCCACAGACAGGAACTGCTCTGCTCGGCGCAGCGCACCATAGGAAAATCTATGCAGGCTCCATCCATTGCGGCACAAAGGGATGTAAGACTTATTATCTATATCCTTCTCCTTATTCTGCCTTATTAAAGTGGTTATCTTATTAAGCCCTTCGTTGTTGGGCATTTCTTACTGAGATCCAGAAAGAGCCCTGCACCATCTCGCTCCCTCCTCACCCCAGTGCAGAACACCTCCCTTTCCAAAACACACATACACACCATTCTCTGTCTGCAGTGTTGCCAGAGCTGTGGCCAACGCCATTACCCTTAGAACAGTTAATAGTGGTTCTCAAGAAGATAAGATGTTTGCTTGCATTAAATACTATCTATATTGTGGCCAAAAGCCATGTCACTGTTCTGTTTTATATAGCTCTTTTATCACGAAAGAATACTACTGAGTAACCTTTTCAAGAAACCTTACCTCCAACATAAGGGCCTGATCTCAAAGGTCCAACATGCCTGTTGGGACACCATACTTGTAACAACATTACGACTGTGTTCACATTTTCTCCAAAGTTTAGTTAGCATATAAAAATAATAGGTACAAGTGTTATATGGGTATTTAGTGCCAGAACCTAAATTCATAACTTCCTCTCTCCTTCTTCTCCCAGATTTTCCTCTTTTAGGTATGTTCAAAAAAATATAGAAAGAAAGCAGCAAAAGCATGTTAAAAAAATTAAGAAATCCCATGAGACTGAAAATAAATCATCATGAAGTTTTCCTGTTTAAAATAAAGCGACAGGAACAACTTTGAGCAAGAAAATGCTGCTCTTCAAAAGGCGTGAAGAGGAACAGATCAACACTCGCCCTCTCTATCCATGTATTTTCTTTACCAGAGACGACATTGGTCCATGTCTGCTCATGACCGTAGTAGTTAGAAACCATAGATCTGAAACAGAATGTGCCAGATGAGGCCACCTGGACTTTTCAGATTCTTGTAATACAAAAGTTGATCTTTCTGTCCAAGTGAATCCTCAGAAACACGCTAATATTAATTCATTTATTGCATCATTTCAGTTACTGTTTCTACACTTCCTGCTTCAAGAATACCTAGCAGAAAGCATATTCTTGATGCAATTAATTGAATATTTTTAACCATTACTGCCTTCTGGACAGACTTTAGCTATCTGGTTGTAAGTTATAGAGCACATAACCAGAACTAAAGGTAGCTCTGAAAGGAATAAAACTTTTCCTCAATCCACAAAGGGACTTGTGGATTTATTTTACTCACAAGCAGATCCCATCTGATCTATCACTTAATTAAAAATGTTTTCTAAATTTAACTACCTTTCAAAGAAGGCCATGACTACAGAAACACTAGTGACAGCTATAATTTACAAAGCATTAAATTATTAGAAATCAACATAAGGTTTTCTTTTGGGTGCTTTTTTTTTTCTTGTTTAGTTGAAGGTTCTGTAACCTTTTAAGGTTCAAAAATCAGGGACTACAGTCTCCTCACTGAAAGCTACTTTCTTAGCATTCTCTTACAAATTCATCAAGCTATAAGCCATAAAACCACAAAACATTTATATGGCTTCTTTTGGTTAGGAAACTAACATGTAGCTGTAAGCAGCTGAGAGGAAATACATTAGCAGAGCTTTCCTGCAGTCCACATTATGATTGAGCTCTTATATATTTACTTGGATGAACTCTACCGCTGAGTGAGACCATCAATAAGAGTTAATTATATAAAGGCGCTACTAGGCAGTACGATACCAATTTCGAGATTCATTGTTGTCGCAGATGATTCTGCTTCTTGAACTAGGAAAAAAATGCTTTACAGATAAAAACATTTACTTTATTCAGTGGCTTTAAAGTTTGCTAAGCCTGGTTCAGGTTTTATATACAGTCCTGAATATTATCTAGACTCCTATCAATTTTTTTCTGGACAAGCTACTTAGAGTGACATTTATCACATAATCATTCCACCTTGCACAAAATGGGCTCTATTTTTTATGCATTTACAAATACTCATATTATATAAAGGGGGTTTTGGTTACTTGATGACTGTAGATGCATAAAATACAGGACCAACTCCTATCTTGCTATCATCTGGCTCCCATTAGCACGTTAATATAAATAACAGACTTCATGGATATATCTGGAATGAGTAAGACACTCTATTTTCAGGGGATTCTTTTCTGATATCAAGTTTTCATCTTCCTTAAGGACTTGGATGCTTCAGCATATGAGGGGAGGATACCAGGAGCAGTGCCTCAGAAAAGAACAGTGTGATGGCTATCCAGGCTAATGGAGGAATACTTTTCAGCATATTTCCTTTTTCTGAACAACAGTCCACCAAGCAAAGTAAAGGTCAACATTTTTGCTCTTTATCTGAGAATAATTCTATCTATCAGAAAGCAAGATGGTGTTATATCTCCAACCTAGCTACAGTTATAGTGCAGTTTAGGGAACACACTTTAGCAGTAAAAGAAAGACCTCACAGGTGGTTATTTGGTTATTGTACCATGCTTTACTTGCAAGGTAAAACTAAAGTGTTCATTTTTTTGTTTATGTCTGGGATATCAATTTCCTTCTTTTACACCATGCCTCCATGTGTATTTGTAAGATTAAAACTTCAGTAATAAAAGCAGCATCAACTAACAGGCAAACATTAAGGGAAAGTGTCATCAATAATATCCCACAGAACAGGAAAAAAAAACACCAGACCTTAGAAGTCCAAAAAGATAGCTTCATACTCAGCCTGCTGACTCCATCAGCTTTCATTAGACTCTCTTCAACACTCAGGTCCAGGGTCAAATTCTGATTTACAGTTGCATAGATATACGCAGAACTGCAGCCAGAAAGGAGCTCGGTGTAGCATGCTAGCTATGGCTCCCCTCAGCAGCAGGAAGGTCCTTCGATGGTTCTTCATATGTTTATTCACAAGATCAGAGAGATGGCATTGCGGGATAGAAAGCTAGACAAAATTCAAGCATCCAGAAGGGAGATAAAAAACACTGACTGCAGAGACAGGACTTTAAATCCATGTGAGCGGTCAATAACAAAAACCACAGACCACAGACTTGGGAATTCAACAATTCTCCGCAAGCTCAATTCAGTCTCAAGACTGAATTATTCAGTGAACCTTCTTTTTCCCAGTAGTGTTTGCAAAAGCTGTCAAGGAAGAGATTGTCAAATTAGAATTGAAGTCAAATCAAAGGAGAAGACATGTTTTCCTCCCTCTTTCTCTAGTTTTGAGGAAGCTTTCTTAAGATAGATGAAGATAGCAGATGACAAATTACAGCACCCAGAGTCATCTCTACTAACAACGTGAGGGATATGGACATCAAGAAAAAAATGGTTATCTACTATAAAGAGGTCATGAAAGTGTTCCATCATCTGAAATAGCTTGTATTCATGTTACACTGTTCACAGTCTTCTGGGCAGTATCTTCTACTTGGAGCTAGCATCTCTTCCTCTTCCCTAGGCAGTAAAGCTTTGTCCAATGGCAACATGGGAAAAAAACTAACCAAACAAAAAAAATCCCACTGATGAGCTACAGTAGACTTAAAGTAGCTGTCTTGCTTTGTCTCATAACCATCATTCAAACAACTCATTCATTATCTACACCCCCTCAACTCACTTCATAAAGTGTAGCTGAGCCCCAGTTGCATCAGGCCATTGGCTGTCAGATGTGTATTCCTAATCCTCTAATGCAGCACAGCTTCTAGTGACACTTAATGATACCCAAGAGATTCTGACATACTTTTTTTCTGCTCAGTACAGCATAGACATTTTGCTCTTCCTTCAGGACCTGCTGTGAGAAAGCAACCTACCTACCATCATTCAGAAAACTCCATAATGACATTTTAATAATTTTGATGTACAAACAGCTTACAGGCCTCCTGCAGAGGCAAAACCAAAATTTTGTACTATCTGGTGTTTAACACTGATTTTATGCATCATGTTTTAAAAATCTGAACAGATGTCCATGAATGACATGTGATTCCACATAAAAAGCCTTAAGATTTTATTAATACTGTAATGAAAATATACCACCATCCCTTCTCATGTTCCTGCATCACAGTATTTAATACTGATCTCAAAATCTTTAATCATCTCCATATTATTAGCTGCACCCAAGAACGGCTATTGAAGTTTTATAAGACTTTCTCAAAGGATGATATCGCCTTTCCTTCAGTTAACACTAACCTGTGTCCATATGCCCTCCAGCAGTCAATGATGAGTAAAAAGCCCAACTGGGGGCACATCTATTTTCTAACTACCCTCCCCTTAAAAGCATTCCAGAAACCTTCTGTGAAGAGTAACTAATGCATCGCAAGACTGAAGCTGCCCAGAAAAGAACCATCTCACAAAAACTCAGTAGTAGTTACCCATGTTCCTATTTCTTATATGTTCACCTGAGCATTTTCTAGTTTTCTGTAGCATAAAAAGATATACACGTTAAGAACAGAAGATAAAGCGTATAGACATACGTGAGGGAGAGTGAGGCAGAACATCTGGCACAGCCAATACCAGAAAGATTTGATAGATGTATCAATCCTTGATCCTACAGTGGCATTTGCCTTCTCCAGCCTGGACTTCAGGTGACTGCCTTTAGCACAATGGCACCCTTTAACCACAGCAATGTCTTCCTTGATCTCTGCCTTTCCTTCCTACTCTTTAATTGCAGAGTTCACTCACTTTGACTTTTGAAAAAAAAGAACCAAAACCCAACAAACCCTTGTTTGCCATGGTGCATTTACTAAGTTTACTGCTCTACATGTTTCCTTGATTTCCTGAAATACACATGGCCTCTTTCTTCCCTTTTGATAAAAAAAAAGTATTAACATGATGAGCTATATCCAATTTGAGGCCAAACGTCATTCAAAAAATTATAAATAATTGATACAAAAACTTGATAATTTTGGATTGCAGCACAGCCATAATAAAAATTCTGATGCAAGTTGCCTTACTTTCTTCCAGAAAGGCATTCATTTCATGAACGCCTTAGCTTTGAAGATGATTTCATTGCCAAGCAACCCTTGTGTTACTGCCAGAACACTGGGGAAAAGCTTTATTTCAAGAAAAGAAAGAACATGTCAATTGATAATGACAAAACTGTTGTAGGTCAAACAGTTAAACTTATTCTGACTCCATGTGTAGCAGGCTTGGGGATATTTTTTTCTAACTTCTGAGTACACTGTACTGTGTGAGGGCAGCTCTCAGCTAAACAGAAAAAAACAGACTTATGGTCAGTACAAGTTGTAACTCTCACGATAAGGTTAACAGGAGCGTCCCACTGCATGATGTAATGCCCTTCTAGGACCAAGGTTAATTAGTACCGCATTCACTAGGGATCTCGAACATAACACGATCCCCTGAATGGGCAAAATCCGCAGCTGGCACAAGGGTAAACTCATCACAACCAGGGGTGCCTGCAAGAACAGAAACATGCTATTGATGACAACAAAATGGCAGATATAATCCAGTTTTCACAAACAACCACAGGAAGGAAAAGTTCTATTTGCTTTTAGATACACAGCAGATTACATTTACTCCTTATCTCCAGAAAGAGACATGGGCGTTTGCTTACGCAGTGCACTTAGTACTTGCTCAGAGCTTTTGAGAATAGATGCCTTTGTTTACTAGCAGTGATGTCCAAACAATTTCACGGTCTTTCCTCCACCAGACTGAAAAATCTCCAACCCTCACCATCTGCATTACAAACATCTCAGCACCTTCAAAATGCTGCTATTTAAAAAAAATGAAGCAAGATATTTTAGTTATAGGAGAAAGATAAAGAAACTTCCACTTCATCACCAGGCTGCCCGGAGTTCACCCTGCAGCAAGCTAGAATCCCAGGCTAGTGATGGGCTTGGGGTCCTGCAGGATAAAAACCACACTCTAGCAGTTGCACTAATACAACTTAGCAGTTGATATATTTGACCATCCTGGACAGAGTACAAACTGCCCAACAGCACAGCCAGGTCAGGGCCTAATCACCAAAATATAGCCAAATAATCTGCCTAAATGAGTCATGATGCACAAAATTGTACAGTAATTCAAAATCTGGTTACACGTGATCACTGGACCACTTGGAGTGTACTTCACTGATGTCTCTGTCAGTGATCTTTGATGGCTCCTCTGCCTTGTTGCATAGTGCCAGCATTGGCCAGGACTTGATTTTGTGTTATAGATGAAAAAGTTTCTACCCCCAGAGAGCTTACATACGTATGAACAATTCACTAGCCCTCTGGCAGCTGTTTTTCCCAAAAAGGAATTCTGGTATCTCTGGTTCTACCAAGTTCTTCACTGAAGCAGGAAGAGCAGCAGTACTGTCAAAGCCTGGCCCTTAGTTTCAGAGAAAGAGCTGTGACTGACAGTCCCTCTTCAGAACTGTCTCCCTTCCCTCCCTCCCTGCATGCCTGGCGAAACAAGCCAATCACGCTGGTATTTCCAGCACCAAGGTAAATACTTGTGCAGCACTGATTGAGACTAGTAGGAAGTTTCCCCGTGCTTAGATATGAAAACATATACTTATGTCATAAAGATCCCTGGGGTTCAAAAATATGACCTCAACGACTATAACAGC
Source organism: Anhinga rufa (assembly GCA_013400875.1). Taxonomy (NCBI): domain Eukaryota; kingdom Metazoa; phylum Chordata; class Aves; order Suliformes; family Anhingidae; genus Anhinga; species Anhinga rufa. Next base: position 7,944 of record VZTV01042626.1, on the reverse strand, counting down.
TATCATACCATTTTATTACCTATTACTAATTCCTAATAAGAACAAGCCAGCGTGAGTTACCTCTTTACTGATGGAATTATACCTGGTTTATACAATGACGTTTTACAGACATAATTTTTCTATTAAAAGTGAGGAAAAAAAAGTTGTGCCTCTGAGACACGAGCAATGCTGCCACGGCACTAGGAGAGATCAAGTGACAGCAGCAAACAACTTTTGTTGTTAACATCCGCTCCACTCGCAGAATATTTTTTAACTTATTTCAACAATATACTTTTTTCCTTAAAAAAAGAAAAAAGCTTCTACTAGAAGATGTTGCTGCCTATACTATTTCTAGAACCGTTACCACCAGTCTTTAAACAGTAGGCTGAACATCTGCACCAGACTGAACCTTCCAAGCTCATCGTGGCCTCTGATATTTACTTAAACTATTATAAGAGAAAGAGAGAGAGAAAAAAAATAAGTTAAATGGAGCAGCCAGTTCTCAGCTTTTCCCCTCACGACACCCACCAGCCTCCCTTGCCTACAAATCCAGAAAGCGAGGCAGCACCTTACAGACCTTCTGCTTGTCAGGATAAACATGCTTACGGCTTCTCAGCCTCCACCTCCTCCAGCGAAGGCTCTCCTGCCTCCCCCACGAGCTACGGCCGGTTCTCAGGTGCCCGAGATTTCCCAGCCGGGCTTTAACTCTTTCTAACCCACCGGCCAGGCCAAAATATGAACGCGCTGAAGAACGCCGGTCCGTCCAGGATACACGTCTAACATTTGCCCCTCCGCTCTGTTCCCAGCAGTGAGGGCACGCGTTATTTATAGGGAGTAATTTCCAGACAATTAGCTGAGCGAACGGCATAATTCCTGAGCAGGAGCAGGCAGCGCGACACACAGAGCTCACGGCATTAGCAAACTGTTGCTTAACGTTAAACGCGGGCGGGCGAAGGGGCGGCGGGGGCCTGGCCGGCGAGGGGCTGCCCGTCAGGACCCGCGCCCGGGACCGTCCTCCGCTACGGAACTTCTCCTCCGCGCCGGTTCTCGGGCGCGGCCGAGG
>VZTV01042624.1:0-12480 GCA_013400875.1 Anhinga rufa | reverse complement strand
TAGCTGTTTACTGCCTAAATTAAAAATTCAACCTATTGAACTAGCAGAAGTAACAGGCTACCAGAATTTGCTGAAAAGCTAGCACAAAATATAACATCTGTAGCCTCCTCAGACTGGAGAGGGAATACATTTTCATTTTATTTATTCAACTAGTTCAGCATATCCAAATTTGAGAAACCATTTGGAGTTTAAAGATCAGGAATGTTTGCTCTCCTTTTTTTTCCCCAGCCTATTAATAAAGAGTTAAATAGTGGGCTTTACTTGTTCAGAAATTCTGAAGGAGATTATAGTCACTTAAATTCACTACCTACAGGCAGTATTTTCATTACTCAAGAAATTATTTAGTTAAAAATTTAGTTCGAAAAATGTGCTTTTCACTTATGTATCAAGCATATTTAAACATTTTAAAATATTAAAGTCAATTGTAACATTTTATACATTTAGAGTTCTAAATTCCATTCAAATGCAGCAATGATCACACATAAAGTATTAAGTATCATCTAGTAAATAATACATTTTTCATTCATTATTATCTTACATAAAAATATTCAGTTATGAAATTTAAATAAATGCATGCTAGGTTGAAATAATGGTATAAAGACAGTGTATCATCTTGCCTGGCAGAGAATCATAAAATATAGCTGTAAATAAACATGTTTCAGATTTGCCAAGCAATAAGAGGCAACCACCCTTTCTCTAGAAAAATGCAAATGGAAAATAAGATTAAAGCTGATTACTTAAATCAAAGCTTCCTGCTGGCTGATTAGACTGTGATTAAAATTGGTGAATTAAATCATTAGGATTGGAGTTTTGGGGGATAGAACTGGTGAATAAAGTCAATATGCCCTCTGAGAGGTCTTACTGGCTTCAGTGAGTATTTTGTTCTGGTGAGTATTTGCAAAAGTGATCCCCTGAAGTCAGAGAAGTCATTCAGATAAGCAGTGATTTCAGGTCACCCTAAGTTGTGCTTCTTGAACTTTGTCTTTCTTTCAATGTGTAAAAAGAATTTTATTATATTTGTATTGATAAAACTAATTTTCATTAATAAGGTTAGCAGGCGCAGACAATGGCCCCATTAATAAGCAAAATCTAAATAAGTATGTGCTACAGACTTTGGCATCAGCAAAACTGGGCTTCATTGCAGTTGTTTCTTGGTTGTGTCTTTTACTTTGAAGAGCAGATCAACAGATTGCTTCCTTTAAATTCAAAAGTAAAGAGGAGGATATTTTTGGTGGTGGAAGCCTTCATTGAAAAAATATTCACATATTCACATTCCACTCAGTGGAAATGGGAACTGAAATAATGCAGAGTACATCAGCATCACTGGGTGATTGCAGTACATGGTTAGGTAGGTAACATGCATTGCAGTCTGTTGTATAATCAAAGATGGAATTACACTGGATGTTTACAGTTAGAATAATTAAAAAATTTTTTGAGAAGTACTGGAACTCTGGAAATTGTGAAGCAGAATTCATAAAGTGTGACTGCCTTACATTATTTTCATTAAATACCCCAAAAGCTCACATCAGTTTCACTGCTCAGAAACTGAGAATTACTGACATGCTTTCTTAGTATATTGGAGTGATACTCCTGGAAATTGAAAACTCAGTAATTCCAAGCAGGGCAGTACAAGCTCCTATAAATTCCCTTTCTAGGGTTCTTCCAGTGCAGACTTGTGGATTCATATCCCAACCAATGAAAAAGAGAATTATATTTCTTGGCACTTTTCCCCTTTGATATGACTGTAAACACCAGACTGTTATGTCCAGGTTATTAAAACTACAAAACAGAGCACAGAACAACCATCAGCCAGTTAACAGCTATGGATTATTATTCACCTGGGTCCTACCAAACACTGATCTGTGTAATTAACCCCTGGCCCTAAACAAATCCTACTGATTACAATGAGGCTTCACATGGAGAAAAATTTTGCTTCTGCAACGTTTATTTGTATATGAAACAATGACCTAAAAGAGGAAGGCTGTACACCTGTTACCCTGATGACCCATCAAGTCACCAAGATTTAGTGCCTTAATCTGAAGCTACCATACTATTTTTACAGGAACAGCCCCACCAGGATTCTCCTGTCTTCTGTAAATAATGAAACGGTAGAACAGTTAAACAGTTTGTTTAACTTAGTGCTGAAGAATATAATCTCTGCTATTTTAGCACTTGAACTTTCCTTATCCCTTGCCTTGGGCACTTGTGAAACACATTTTTTTAATGTTAGTAAAATTGTAGTGAGATACTACAGCTGTAATGGAACTTCCCTTCAGGAAGAAGGGTAACATGAAATATGAAGGGTATACCAAACAAAACCCCAAAACATGACACGAACATTTTAAACAATACTCAAATAATTCCTGAACATTTAAGGGAAATACTAATTCTCATAACCAAACTGAAAAAATATCAGTGCTGTTTACTTGGCCCACAGCACACCACTAGAATAAAAAGGTCACATGTCGTGCATTGCACGTCATTTCTAATAGGATCATATTGTCAAGCAGCTTTTTCACTACAAAATCTCTTAGCTGGTTCAATAGTAGGTGGTATTGTTAAGCCATACCTTGCCTGAGCTTCAAATTAGCTGCTGAAATTGGAAAGGCTTATTTTTCCTACTGTTCCGCTCCTCAGTTTTATGACATTATTAAGACTGTGTCTCCTCAGCTTGGGAACATCTTGAAGGATTGCCTCTGCTGCTGTTCACACTCAGAGTATTGCCATGTAATAGCAGGAAGAAAATTATAAGGATCATGGCAGTTCCTGACACTTACCTACCAGGTTTTGATTAGCAGCAGTGAAAATCAACAAGATTTTCTATGCAGTTTTCCTCCTTCTTGAGTATGCTTTGAGCAGTACCATGGGCTTGCAAGCTGCAGCCACAGGATGACAGCACTGCTATTTATATTTACTCTGAGTGTATTTTTTTCCTAATTCTAAGGACAAGAGACTTCATTTCAAAGAAATTCTTGTCCAGATCACTATGGATTGTTACACTGAATTTATTTTACTGGACAAAACACTTTATTATAAGACATGGAGGTTTCGCAACTAAATGCTAAATTAAAGCCTGTCTAGGTTCCACAGCCTAAGCTTTTAGACCACCAGAAGGAAAAAACGTTCAAAATACAGTCTTCTGGTCATTTGGCAGCTTTAGGTTTCCATTTGTCAAACCTCACTGTAAGGCTAAAAATATCAACTGTTTTTGGTGAGTCAAGCACTTTGATTTGTCAGAGTTCAACTCAATAATAACAAAGAACACATCAGAGTAAATTGGTAAAATCATATTGAAATGCTGTATAGGATTCCTTTTCAAAAACACCACGAAAGATTTATTTATATGAGTTGACGACACTTCCCTGGTCTACAATCCATATTTCAGCAAGTAAGTAGATTTTTTATGTTCTGGCAATAGATAACATCAAAGCAGCACTTCAAAAATACTAATTAATCCAGTCTCAAAACCTGTATATTAAGTTGGAAATGTGCTATTTTACAGAGGAAAAGCTTAAACAAAAACTATTAGTAAGTACTTGAAAGCTGATGGAGTTGGTTTAGTGCAAATAAGCACAGAATTTGACTGGGACTAGTAAAAATATCAGGCTAAAGAAACAAAGTAATTGGTAGCAAAGTAGAGGTTAAAGAACTGGAGATGCCAGCTCTACGGTTAGTCCTCCAGCTAGTTCTCTACATAAAATAAAGTGTTCTTGTAGATGCTTTTCTTATTACCATACTTTTTATTAACAATTTTCAGATCATATTTAATTCTATTCAAAACTTTACCATCTTCATTGATGATATAGTTCCTCGATCATCTTTAGAAAGCTTTGTGAGCACAGCTACTTTAGATGAATTCACCACAAGCTCAGCATTCAGCTTCCTGCATTTCTCCATGAGACGATTTTCATTTTCATGAGACTTCTTCATAACAGCATGGAGCTTCTCATATTCTATTTGGAATTTTTCAAGAGTTTTATCTCCCTTAAGTATATTGATGACTTCTTGGAAGTCTTTTTCCAGTGCTTCAAATGCACTTTCTTCCAGATATGGTTTGCCAGACCTTTCCTGAATGAAATGAGGTAGATGATCAACAAGCAAGAGGAATTCAACATCTCACTTATGGCCCCAGAATAGAAAAAAGCAATATAATGAGTGTGTAATGGCTACTAAGAAATAATTACAAAATTTTCTGAAATAACAGTTCTCTTGCTAGCACATGATATGCACATTGCAAGCTATATTTCAAACAGATCTCCCCCAAGTTTACTGAAATAACTTGTGCTTTAACAGTCAGAGTTCCTGTAATTGAGTACCACAACTACTTTAGAGATAGGTCTATAAAATATCATCATTGTGATAGTGTTTAAATAATACATCAACTCTTCAGGAAGCCCAGTATTTTAGCCTCAATTCTTCCCAGTTCTCTACATTCTAAAGTCTGATTAGTTTATACTCTCTATGCAGACAGTGCCAGCAAATCACTTGCAGATAAGCGTGTCTGAAAGCTCCAGTAACGCTAATGCAAGCAAATCCTTCCTCTGCAGGAAAAGCTACAGTAAAACCTTTCAAAGGGGACATTTTTGATCTAGCTCAGTTCTGACACCAGATTTTGCCAGCTCAGTTGCTGGACACCAAGTTCCACCAATAATTTTCTAAATAGCTTGAAATAAGCCTCCGTTATAGCCTTCAACAGAACACAGTCATACTAAGTAGAGGCAGTATGGCCGCTTCTCAGGAGTTAGCTTGATGTGCTAAGCAGCAAGATAAATCAGCCCATGGGATGCTTCGTGCTGTCACAGATACATTCCTTCCATTACTCAAGCTTGCTCAAAACTGACTGGATCATCTCTATGCTGCAATCTGAAGTCTAGGTATAGCCTTACAAATGTATCTCAGAGATGGACTCACTTGGATAGGAAAACAGCTCTCTTGTTAGTGCCAGCCATGGATGTGAGGCCCCCTCACAGAGGAGAGGCAATGAGACACACAGCTCCTACAACCTTAAAAATCTGTCCTGATATCTCCCCACCAAACCCATGGATTGCTGTTTCAAAAATGGTTCAGGCCCCTACTCACCATTTGAACACAGTATAAAGGTGAGAATTTTCAAAATTCTAAAAAAAAAATTCTGAGAGCAAAATAACACATTTAATTTGTTTCATTGTTGGGTTTTTTTTTTGGAGGGGGGTGTACATAAGTTAATGCTACCTGGAAAACTTGAAATTAAAAGGGTGAAAACAGACCCTTATGACTGGAAAGAAAGGTCAGGCCATGCAACACACTGAGGCAGAGGCACTGGTTCCAACCCCCCACACCCCTTGACAAGGCTCTGATTTGAGGGTTTTTTCTGTGTCAGAAACCTCAGTGGGAAAACAGCAAAGGCAACTTGAATATTGAAACCCACCCAGGCTCAGTTTGGCATGGAAGGGTGATCTACACAGCATGTCCTAGGTTTCATGCCGAACTCCTTCAAACCTGCTCTGGCACTCACAGCAATCAATTTGGGCTGCTGCTTATCTCACCCTCCTCACCAACGTCAAACCTTCAGTTTTGATATCGTTTACAGAGTTAAAAGAAGAGCAGTAACAGCATATGGGAGGGGAAAAAAATCACCCGTGATCTTAAAAGTAGCAGGTGTTCCTAAAATTTAAGTGTTATTACTGCCTGTGTACAAGTCGCCTAATTGCTCCTACTTTCAACGCAGGATCTAACTGAGCTCCCCAAAGAAACTCAACACATAAATAAGGTCTATAGCTACGGATGATCTATAGATTATGCCTTTGGGCTTATCCTGAGGTAGGGCGTGCGTCCTGTCAGGGCAGGGATGGAGGGCGAGGGGGGCTCACCTCAGCCATGCCGCCAGCGGGCTGGGGGCAGGAAGGGCTGAGGGGCGGTCGCCGCCGTTGCCGGTGCCGGTGCCGGTGCCGGTGCCGGTGCCGGTGCCGGTGCCGTGGCGGCCCCAGCCCGCGGCGGTGCAGAGGCCGCCGCGCCGTACCATAGCAACGGCGGCGGGGCGGGCCGTTGGGGCAGCCCCGCCCTTTCGGCCTCCGGGTTCTCTCCCGAAGCTGCCCGTCTTGCTGTGGAAGTTCAGCCGTCAGGGGTTGTCACCAAGGAGGCTGAGGAAAATTTCCTCTCTGGGGAAGGCCACGAGCTGCGCCGCGAGCAGAGTGCTGGGGTCAGCATGAACGTTCCCCTCAGGGCACGGAAAGAGTCAGGGTCGTCGGCCCGGTGGAAGGTGATAAAAGGTGATTTGTGAAGTTTCATAGAATCACAGAGTGCTTTGGGTTGGAAGGGACCTTTAGAGGTCATCTAGTCCAACCCCCCTGCAGTGAGCAGCGACATCTTCAACTAGACCAGGTTACTCAGAGCCCCATCCAATCTGACCTTGAACGTTTCCAGAAATGGAGCATCTACCACCTCTCTGGGCAACATGTTCCAGTGTTTCACCACCCTCTCTGTAAAAAAATTTCTTCCTTATATCCAGTCTAAATCTACTCTCCTTTACTTTAAAACCATTACCCCTTGTCCTGTCACTACAGGCCTTGCTAAAGAGGTTGCCCCCATCTTTCCAGGTGGGGTCTCACCAGAGTGGTACAGGGGAGCAGAATCACCTCCCTTGACCTGCTAGCCATCATGCTTCTTTTGATGTGGCCCAATATACAGTTGGCTTTCTGGGCTGCAAGCAAACATTGTTGGCTTATGTGCAGCTTTTTGCTCACCAGTTCCCCCAAATCCTTCTCTGCAGGGCTGCTCTCAATCCCTTCATCCCCCAGCCTGTATTGATACTGGGGGTTGCCCCGACCCAGGTGCAGGACCTTGCACTTGGCCTTGTTGAACAACCTCATGAGGTTCTCATAGGTCCACCTCTCCAGCTCGTCTAAACCTCCAGGTTTGGGGGCACATTTGGAGCCTGAATCCTGTCATTTCATTGCACCTGACCATTCACACTGTGCACGTGAATGATTTCATACAAACCATGGTGCAGAGCAAGGGAACGCAGGAGAGTAGCTCTGCACTTTGAGAGCTGTGCTCAAGTATCAGCTGCTGCTCCTTGCTCCACTCTCAGCTAACCCTTGCAATAGTTGTTTTTATCTCTATGGGGTCACAAATTGTTTAATCTGATAGCTTTTTATGGCAGGGAATGTATTGTACCACGTGTACACTCCCTAGCAGAGTGGATGTTGGTTATGACCTTAAAGTAGCACTTGAAACTGATAATGACAGTGGTAAAATTTTTCTCTTCCTGGTTTCATGAAGCCTGTAGCGTAGTGCTTTGTTTTACAGATTACATGGCAAAATAGGCAATTTCAAATGGGTGCTTTTAAATGGTCTGATTTTATCATTAAATCTGGAGAATAATACACATTTTATAATGTATTCTCTATATGTATGACTTAATTTACAAAATATCCAACATGCTGAAACATATTTTCAATAATTTCAAAGCACAACTCTAATAAAAAATACAGTTCCTTCTCTAATTTTTGTACTCTTCCTTGTCCTTATTTTATTTTGTACTGATGTTTCTTACATAATAAAATTATGATGATCATGGTAAACACCCTGATTCTAGGATTTCAGATTCTCTAGAGGACCAGACTTTTAGACCTTTTAAACAAAACAGCTGCACATGTAAAGAAATATCAAAACACATGATTTTAATTTTGCCAGCAAAATACTGCTGGAGGAAGGGAATATGCTCAGAATTTAAAAAATAAAAAATAAAATGATATAACAAAAAAATTCTTCAAATTTACATCTTAAATATATAACCTTGAAATTTATTATACTCTTTCTTAGGGCTTTAACAACAAAACAGGAGTGGAAACTTCAGAAGGGATGTACATACCTTTGTGCTTTAGGCTTTGCACTTGTGGATAACAGCATAAATGTGTCCAGAAATGATACTCATTTATTGAGACATTCCCAGGAGTTTCTCTTTTTCAAACTCCTGGTGATTTGTGTCGTGTGAGACCCTCTAAGGGTGACTGTATAGGCTGGTCTTAATGACAAATGGTATTTGAGCAAAATTCATCCAAATTTGACAAGTTCACTGTCATGGTAGCTGCACTCTTAACTGCAGTGCAGACATAGTAGGGTGACTGTGTTAGGAGCCCATAACACATGCTAATGCCTATATTTGATAAGCCAGCCACCATGCCTTAGAAATCCACAACTCATAGTGCATAGTTTTAAGTGCAAACAGGACACAAATGTGTGACAAGACTCAAATATTTAATGTGAATTCTGCAACAAACCTACAGAATGCCTTGACAGGTTCATGACCGAGAAGCTGGACTGACACTCAAGAGGACATCTGGTTTTCTGACCTTAGCAAGAATTTCCTGTAGCTTGGGACCAGCTGATTAAAATTCTCCATTATTTATATTAATCAGTAAAGTGGAAATAACCACATCCGCCATCCTGCAATAGTGTTGTGAGTGTCATGGCTATAAATGATGTGCTCATGCCATAGAGTGAACCTCTAGAGAAATGGAGCTCTTGAAGTGGGAACACCTTTTAACACTCCCTTTTAAGCTAAGCCTATGTTCCCAGCTCTGGGAAAACCTTTCTGCTAGTAAGAGAAAAAAAATCCCACACCCACAGAAATAATAGAACAAAATAAATAAACCACCTTAAATAAAAATAAATAAATCTCCATTAACAGCAGAGACAAGCCAGACCCAGAAAGCTTCAGTTCATTGAAAAGTTTGTTATTTATTTCCCTGAATGTCTGACTTTGTTCAAGAGACACCCATACTTTATGGTGAATAAGCAGAATTGCCTGTTTCATCAGTGGGGTGTGTTTGTGTGCATGCAGAAAGGGTTACTAGAGAAGAAATATAGGCTCACTGATTTATTTGAGGTCACAACCTTCAGGCATTTAATTTAATGCATGTTGTAGACTGTAATGTCATGAAAATGTTAAGCCATCACTTCCCGAGTGTAAGGATTTATGGGCTACTGCAGAGATATAAATAAATAGAGTAAAAAATCTCATCATAACATCACCCAGGAGAATTTGGGGCAGGGACCATGACAGTACATGTCTTCTGGAAAGTGTAAAATGGACCTTGTGGACACTGGAAGGTAACGATAAGAAGAATTGATAAAGGAAAGCTTGAGAACGGGGTGGGGCTGAAATGCTTTTCCTTTCACACCATGCCGTTGTAAGGAAGAACATCACTAGGTGGCACTCCACCACCACAGTGGTTTGATAAACTGCCCCCTTGAACAGCAGCTATTTTCACCCCTGACAAGCTTTTCTGGTTTAGAAACGTGTTACAGATGTTAATTAATACATGGAGACATAATGGTTGGACAAACGTGTTCATGGATGAGGTCCTGTATTTGTATACAATTTTGCTCAGTTTACTCAGATATCATCATCAATGGGACATGACCACTAAGGAAAGCAAAATTTGTCTAACAATTGATTAGTATTAGAATATTATTTTATATATATTACAAATACATTACATAAATATTATCTATCTGCAAGTCATGTAATTTCCCCAGTGATATGGAAATCCATTGCAACCTCGTGGCCTCAAACACCAGTGATGCTACAGACACTGTCAGTGGGCTGATGTCCTGCAACATACCCTGGAAGCCAGTTTGCCTTCTCAGACTTACATCAGTTTTGTGGTATTAAAAGGAACAAAAGCTTACTAAAAACACTTCTTTTTCTCCACTGACAAGAAAACTTTATACGGTCTTCAATTACTTATCTAACTGATATTCTTACTATATTCTTTTTGAATGCCCTCTCCTGTTATTTTCAAGTTAATGGTAGTTTTATAACTAGAACAGTTGTTCAGTTTAAATAGGACTGAGGCTTTGTACTTTGTTCATAAAGATCATACAACAGATATAAAATAGCAGTAACCTTTGATCATGTTTGGCACTAGAGTTGAGCCAATGATCTCAAGAGGAAGAAACATTACCATTTCATAAATCATGGAAATGTTTTGATTAATAGAAACACCCAAATAAATAGCCCGGTTAGTACCGAGATAGAAGCTAAAGCTGCCAAGCAGTCTGTGTATAACATGCAATTACATGCTCTACATAAAAAATAAAATTTATGACAATTATGGAAAGCAACTAAAATTAAGTCAGTAATGTTCCCCTCATATTTTATTGTTCAGCCATTTAATTATGCACCACCAAATCTTTCCCTAGCTAAAAATTTGCCTGGCATCTTTCACTACTTGTCTCTTGAGTCCTCTGGGAGGAAGAGGCTATTAAAAATATCTTAATACCCAGGGAAGGCTATAGAAATTACAGAGATTTAAGATGTTTATAACGTCAGGTGTGAGGGGGTAGATGAGGACAACATATGAGGAGGTAACCCTGTCTCCCTGCACATTTCCTTGCGAGGTAGCTAGGAGGTGTGAAATATTCATGGGTGGAAGGAAGCCCCTCACTCCTCCCCATGGTCTGCTCATGCTCCTGCTCTGCTAGGTCACTCTGACCTGTGCCTATTAAAATACTGTCCTGTTGCAGACTCCTTTAGGCTTACACAAACACTTGCAGTATAAAAGGTAGGGCCCCAGCAAGGCCTGACTCAAGCAAGATTATCATTCCTCCTTTCTCTGTGTTAACATGATCCCTCTGTGTGCTCCAGGTTGGCAGCAGTCTCCTGCATTCCTTGTGAAGGTGACAGCTGGAAGCTGTACTAAAGGCTGTTTCACTGCTGCCTGCCCCTGGCCTCTCTATCATATCCCTATTATCTCTTTGTAGATCTTGCAAGATAATTTTTTAATTTATTGCTTGTAATAGTTCAAGAAGATATTTTTAGTTTTGTAATGGATTAGAAATACTAATGGAAAGAATAAAATAATTCCTCAATCTTCTAACATGTCTGAGAGCAGCTGAGAAAGATACCTAGAATTTAACTCTCAGCCCAAATCTTGCTCGTTCTGCTCCTGCTGATGGGATCTTAGAGTCCATTTTAGAAATAATATGATTATATGTAATTTATGCTGCAGTAGCAGCTGCGTGACAGAGCCATGGGCCCAGTGTGTGAGGAACTGGGGTACTGTTACTCCACTGTTCACAGCTTCAGGTCCTGTCCAACATCTGAGTAAGGTTAGCAGAACTTGGCTCATTATCAGATAAATTGCTACCTTTAGCAAGATAACCATCTTAAGCTTTCTGCAGTACAGCAATACTCAAACAATGAATCATGTGCTGGAGTTGTCAGGATATGTACTTCTAGCTTTCCCTCCTCTTTCCAACTGCTGAACTGCATTAAAAAAAATGAATACAAATCAAATGAATGTGTCTTGGTTTGACTTTTCCATTTACATGTATTGTACTGTTATCATAATTTTATGCCATCTTAGGTGGCACAGAAAGCGGATCCTGAATGGGACTGTGGATATGTAATATAATCTGTTGTGATGTGAGCCTTCCTTTGAAAAATGTTCGGCCTTTTCCCTGTTCACCTACCAGTATCCCAGAGAGATTTTGCAGATGAATGCAAATCACAGTCACTGTAACCTAGAGTGACTTGTATAGTCCAATGTGTGTGTGCGTATATATACACACGGTCAGAATCAGTAATTACTACCTTGTCAGGCTTTATGCGGACATTTTCCTCTGGCTTAGGTGATGAATATCTGTGATCTTGGAGGAGGATCTGTTTTCTCTCCTGCTGCTGCTGTGAAGTTCCCAGGGGAAATGAATAATGCACCAAGACAAGCTGAGTCCTGCACACAGAAGTGGGGAGACTCCAGTACTGCTTTTGCTAGAGATGATTTTCATAGATTATGACATAATGAGAAAGGAATGTGCTAATACCCAGGTTGCCAATAAACCAGAATAAACTTGGCTCAGACACGAAGGAAACAGTACCATACACACACACTTACGAACACAAACCCTTTGAATAATATTAAAACTGTTACTTAATTCAAGAAGCACTTCAGGAAATTCAAAGAACAGGCTGACTTAACAGTCCCAGTTATCACTCACAAGCTAGATGGCTTCAATGACAAGCTGTGACACCACGTTAGCCTGGTGCCCTCTCAATATCATAAAATTTTAGTGCAATATAACATGCAGATTGTCTCCCACCGTAGCACAGGTCCACCACTTGAGCTTAAAAAAAGAAAAAAATCAAAACAGCAGTGGTGGAGAATGTGCAACGTGCCATACCACTGTTAATATAAGGTAGTTGTTGCAATGCTGTGAAAAGAGAAAGGGTGCAATAAAGAGATCTAAAGTTCCCCTAAATCAGATAGATGTTACTATTTTGTTGTTCAGACCTGGTGCTCTTAAGTTTCTTTGCAGAAGCAATAGCTGTTGAGCAAACTTATTTCTCTGCTAGATCTGTCAGAAGATGCCCTTTAACTGTAGAATGAGGGTAGTGTTGGAAAACGATTTTAAATCCCTTGCAGTGGAATTCATCATTGTTTAAGTTTAACCCTGCTGTGCCTCAGGTGTCTCACCACTACAAGGAAATTATTG
>VZTV01042622.1:0-13008 GCA_013400875.1 Anhinga rufa | reverse complement strand
GCCTAATCAGAATATTGCTTGGTTTCCTTTCTGCTGTCGCTTACAAACTCTGAAAGATTTTTTTTTTAATATCAGGTACAACAACAGTGATAACAGATCCAGGGCTCTGAAAAATTCACATAAACATATGCATTTACCCACAGAAAACTTTCCATTATATTTTAATATAAATGGAACCAAATATCACATTCTTGGATAATTTCAAAATTTATATGAAGGGAAGTAATATAACTGCTAAATGCTAACTTTACTGTAGATGTATAGATGGCTGAACAAGCATTTCACTCGGATTTTTTTGTTAATTTACTTGTTTGTTTGTTTTCTTAAGAGAATTAGTTCAAGTCTGAGCAGATCAACACATTCCTAATCAAAACCAAGCCTCTACCTTAGCAGACTGTGCTCAGAATTATTACAGTTTATGGATGGGTACTCTCTACTCAGTAAAGAATAGGTGGAAGAAAGACAAGCTAACAAAAAACAAACAAACAAAAAACCAAACAAACAAAAAAAAAACACCCACCACCAACAACAACAAACCCCAAACAGGACACTAACCAAAAAAATCACATACTTATAGTTGACTACCAAAAGTCATTCTGTGTGACTTTAATGTATCTAAGAATGGGATGGAAAAGTAAAAATTATTAATACTATCATTAATATTTTTAATTGTCCCAGCATTTATCAGATAACTGTAAAAATTTTAGGTAATGCTCAAGAGCAGATAAGACAGAGCTGAGATAAACCTTTAAAAAGTCAGTATGCCACTGCCCTTCCCCCAGGAACAAACTGAATTTCACAGAAATGCCTTCCAAATACAATACTGAATCTCACCTGGAAGGATGCCATGTATATACTCTTTTAAGGGCAAAACACATTTCAAAAGGAGATGTTCACTGCAATCAGAAAAGGGGAGGTTCTGGCAAAGAAATTTACTACAAATGGATATGCTGGAAAAGATGCTATATCAGGAGCTCATAGAGGGAACGCAATATTGGTGTCTGATACTTAACAAGCAGAACAAGTTACTGGCATGTCACGAGTTTTGGGTATTATTCCACTATTACTAAGTGGCTGGGATAAATGCTCAGGTTGAACTTTTGTATAACCATCTCTGTAAGGTGCTTAAGTTTCTGTCAAGGCTAGTTTCAGATAACTTAAATCTAATTTTCACAAGGGAACATTTGCACATTCGTTGTCTTTTGATCAGGGCTCTCAGTACTTCTGGACAAAGAAATGCACAATTAGAAGTTCCCTCCCACCTAAGAAAAAAACGCATAAACAGCATTTTCACACCTGAGAGGCTGATGAAGGACTTTGCTAATGCTGTAGGGCATTTTGAAATGCCTATCTGAATGGTAGCACGTAAGGGCTGAGTACGGTTAAAGTCAGTGCAAACATCCCTCATGTTGATGTAACTGATAAAAACTAAAACAAAGGTCAATAACAGCAGTTTCAGTGTGATAAGATGGGGCTTTTTTCATGATGTAAAACTGACTCATCTTTTACCATGCCACAATAGCTGTTTCCTGGCAGGAGTACAGATAGCAAAGGTATTTTTTTACATGCTCTGCCCCAGAGACAATTCCTTCTGGAAGGAAATCATCATTCACTATTCAGTTCTCAGCCAGACTCATCAGCCTGGCTGTAACACACAGCAATTAGATCATCTGAAGTACCACAAGATACAACAGGGTCTTAACGACACTCTAAGAAACTTGTCATTTCCACATGGAAAATAGTCAGCCTTGGAGCACTCTGTTGGGAACTGCCATTTCAGAGTCTGTGCCTCACGCTGGAAGTTTGCCTGCTCTGAATTCCCCTGGAAAAAAAGCATTGAAGTCCTATAGAACAGGATGACAATTTAGTGACAACATATGGCAATATTATCTAATAGTGACATTTTCCAGGTACAGATACAATTTCCCTAACTTCATTGATTTTAGTAGTTGTGATATATGCAAAAGAGGACAAAAATCAGTACTGGAGCAAACTTCATTGTATAAAATGCCTAATACAATGTATGCAGATCCCAGTGAGAGGAGAAATCACACATTCTTATTCTAGTACTACACAGTTACATGGAAATGTATTTTCTGTTAGCAGAACAGATGCCATTTTACATTTCAGTTCTGAAGCAGAATACAGCTAAGGGAGTCACTGTATTCCCACTTTCTAATAGAAATTTCATATTTGTTCTGTCTTACCTCATTGTTTTTTCTTTTTGTGAAAGAAGCAGCATTGTTCTTCATGCAAGAGATGTATACTGAGATGGTATTGGTATAGTTAATATATATTAACTATATATATTGGCTACAATATGTAGTTGTATTATATAGTTATAATATTTATTATATATCATTATACATATAATAAAGGTCTAGTCACTGGATACTGGAAAAGGATGTGACACAGTCTTAATGGTACTAGAAGTCATCTGTGGAAGAGACATAGCTGCCTTTATATACACATATGTAGGTAATGTAAGGTGATGTAACCAATGCTGGCTGAGAAGCTATGTTCACAGTGTTCACAATGTGGTAGATTACATAAAATTGTTGTTACACTACAAATACTTTCCTGAGTCCTTTCTGAGCTTTTCACACTGCAATCTGTTATTCAAACTAAAAGTCCCACTTGATAATTCTAAGGAGGCTAAATAATTTAAATTATTAGGGGGAAAAAAAAAAAACAAACCCAGTGACACTAAATGGCATAGTTCCTAAGTAATTTAAGCAGAGACTATGTTTTGCTATACTCTCCACATATATTTTCTCTTTGCATAGTGGTAATTTCCTCTTTTTCCTTTAAGTATCAAATGTTCCCTTGAAATAATACGTGTTTTGTTATTGTCTTGTTTCCATCTTGTTGACTTCATTCTTTTTGTCTTATGACAATTATGAGTAGAAAGTACACATTGGCCTTTGTTACTGATCAGCCTTTCCATGTATAAACTAGGGAATATATTATTCGTATTTTTGCCAGAAATTCTACAGTATGATTTTATGCATTTTGGGCTTAACTCCAAAATCCTAAATGCATGAATATCTGGCAAAGTCCACACAATGTTACCCAAATTCATGCTGCTCTGAGGATGGGTTAAGGCTTCTTGTATCTCCTGGGATAACACATGAAGTTCTTCTGTTTTAAAGCATCTATAAGAATGCAATCAAATTAATGGCATGAATAATAATGTGGCCGTGGCTTTTGGTTAGTTTTTTGTATCAGAAATAGAAGAATTTATATTTCAATATTTCATCTTCAATGAAAATGAAATTTTAATTAGTAATATCAAAAAGAAAAAAAAATCCCTATATCACCAAGAAAGAGCTCACATTTATGACATTGCACTAGGAGAAAAATAGCCCATTTTTATAGCATTCCTGGCTTGTGAATGTGTTTGAATTAGTGTAAATGTGACTGTGGAACATAACTAAAGTGAAATACAGCATATTAGGAATGTCACAGCAAGGATGATATTTACAGTTAAACAAAGCCAGCCATGTTTTTCACATATATAAAACAAAAATGGTTTTCAAGTTTGCTTTTGTTTCTTAAAAGCCTACCAAATGTCAAAGGCTTTGGAACAAGTGCTGAAAACTTCAGTGATCTTTAAATGAAAGCCATTTAAGTGGCACATAGGCAAGGCTGATGCTTGTTCTGCTCTGTATTACAAAAAGATGGGAGAGGGACTCTTCTAGAAGGAGACAAGAAGTTGTGCAGCAGATGAACACTATATCCAAAGTTTTCACTTGTCCTGAACATGAAGGGTTTACCTTTGGCCATGTCACAAGCTCTGTAGAATAAAACTACCTATGTGTGTGACCCTCATGGGAAATCTGGAGATGAACTGTAATACCAAAATATGTGCTTTAGATTCTGCCCTCTTTTTTGCATCAAAAAGGAAGTCAATATTTAAGCAATTCTACAGATTTTCACCAGCTTGGTGAAAGGCTCTCCCCAGACTATGGTAAAAGAAAGAAGGGAAAGAGATTTTTTATTACACCTAATCCAATATATTTTCACAATAGCGGGTCTGGTGTACAATCAGAAGCAATTTTCTGTTAGTCAATTTAGATTTCCAGTCTTTGAAATATTTGACACATTTACAATCACAGCTTTATTATTGGGCAGAGAAGTGTATTGATCTCGCTTTGATAATATGGAACTGAGGTACAGAGCAGCTCAGAAACAGATTTGCAAAGACACTGGGGTTCCCAAAATGCAGTGAAGAGCTTCAAGGTTTTGAAAACGGTATTTAGAGGTAAATATTGTCAGGTCTGTGCTGCTTTGGACTCTTGAAGCCTACATGCCTTTACCAACCCCATACTACATCTGACTGTTTTTGCGTTGCATTCATCACTTCAAGGATTCATGAAGTGTGTGGATACAGTGGTATTTGGGACCAGTTAGTTTCCAATGTAGACATATTGTATCTACTGTCAAAATTTAAGCATAATTTACTCTAGCTGTTTCTAAGAATTCAGAATTGTGTACCTTCTTCTCAGGTATGTAAAATTTCATTGATTGGTGCATTTATTGGGTTTTCCTGGTTTTTCAGTAAGCTCCATTTTTATGGAAGAGCATTGAAAATTGTGTAGTTCCTGTAAAACTGTGTATAGTCCCAGGAGCAATGAATATACAAGGTTAGGGGGTTTTGTTCTTTTTCCTAAGTGACTGCAAAGGAAGATTTATCAGAAGCTGTTTGTTTTTACCAGAATTTTATGTAATCCATTTGCAATTTGGGAAATAAAATATTTTCTCATATCTCTAATAATAATTAGCTTGGCACTCAAGGCAATAAAGCAAAATCATTTAGATAATTGGAAGTGGCTAAGTAACCAATTATTTGAAGATCTCTTTGTGGCTTAAGGAGAACAAATAAGAAAGTACTCCCAAAGTGAATATCCAATGCACAGCCTCTGCAAATGTTTCACATGCAGACAGCATTATGGATGCGTCACTTGCAGTCACTTGCAGTATGTTGAGTCATTTCACATCTGATGAAGATGTGGTGAAACAGAGTGTGCTCCTGCAATGCCATGAGAAGAATGCAGAGCAAATATCTGAAACACCTCTGAATGTCCCTTCCAGATTTTGAGTTCTATTGTGACATTCTGCTGAATCCTGAATTGCACCACCCTCCAAAATTGTTAGGGGATGCAGAATTCCTCCAAATCCCCTACTCTACTGGCCTCTACTGGCATAACAAAGGCAAATTGTTATTTTTTCTCTATTTTGCTCTTCAGGTTGACTCAGTCTCACTGAATAAGGTGTAAACAAGTAGAAAAACATGTAATGACCACTTACTGAATGCTGTTTGGTACGGGAGTAATGGGGGTTGTTAACCACTTACAGTTCTTATCATGACTTGTAGGCCATGCCTCAATGAAGCCCACAAATTGCAGTTTTCTGAGAACGTCCAATCCTAAACTACACAAATAGTTACTCTTATATGCTCTGCCAACAGTTGAGCACTCTGGTCAGTAAAATACTGGAATACATTTCATGTAGCTTAGCACTCTTCACAGTGATCTTTCTTTCTTCCTTGGCAAAGCTGTCTTCTTGGAGTGATCAACAATAACAACAAAAAAGCATTATAATCTTACTGCAAAGATAGGGCTTTAGCTTCCTGCTGCAGGGTAGTGTCAATTGTCAGCATCTTGTTTGGTTTGTTTAGCTGGCTTTTATTCTTCTCTGACATTTAGAGATTATGTGTTTTCCTTTTCCTCCTCCTCATTGCTGGAGCCATCTGTGGGCCTTTACACAGACACATCCATTAGGAATATTAGATAGACAAAGCTAATGTGCACTGGAGTAAAATGACAAACTCCTTTCTTAATTAATGCCATCACTGCTGCTCGAGTGAGGATTGCAAGCTTCTGAAGTAGTTTGGAGATGAATTTGTTCTTACATTTCCATAAGCATTTTTCTACTACATTTAGACTGTTCTTGAAGTTAAACAGTGGAGTGTCCTGGGATCCTGGTCCCCTGAAACTACATCTCTGCTTGTACATTAAGCATTGGCTGGGACCAGTCCTGGGTTCTGGACCTCAGCCATCTGCACTGTTTGACTGTAAGGAGCATCCCTGCTGTGCTGTCAGTCTGCCCAGTTAGCACTCTGCCAAATGATCCCCAGGTCTTCCCTGCTCAGGTCTTTGCATGGGCTACTCATGTGATATGTAAACAGTTTGCATGAGATTCCTCAGTTCTGGAAGCTAAGAGAACTTAGTAGTATAAGTCTGACTATCCAGTTGAGGGACATGTCAGAGCAACCATTGCTTCATTCAGTTTATGTCACAGAATCACAGAACGGTAGGGGTTTGAAGGGACCTCCAGAGATCATCTCATCCAGCCCCCCTGCGTGAGCAGGCACACCTAGAGCAGGGGGCACAGGACCACGTCCAGGCGGGGTTTGAATGTCTCCAGGGAAGGAGACTCCACAGCCTCTCTGGGCCGCCTGGGCCACTGCTCTGGCACCCTCACAGCAAAGAAGTTTTTCCTCATATCATAAGTGGAACTTCCTGTGTCCCAACTTGTGCCCATTGCCCCTTGTCCTGTCATTGGGCACCACTGAAAAGAGTCCAGTCCCATCCTCCTGACCCATGCCCTTCAGATACTTACTTGTATTGATGAGATCTCCCCTCAGTCCTCTTTCCCCCAGGCCTCTCAGCCTTCCCTTATAAGGGAGATGCTCCAGTCCCCTGATCACCTTTGTGGCCTGGGCTTTCTGTCTGTGCAAGCTATAATCCAAGAGGATTTCAATCCAGACGCTGAAAACTGACCCCAATGTAAACTCAAGACCCAGCTGGGACAGATACCCAGAGCAGTGATCTGGGAATACTTCACAGCTACAAATGATGTAGGCGTGACTGAAAGAAGGACTATGAACATTGAACATAGGGACCCCACACATCATATTGGCAACAAAACCAAAACGTTAAAACACTTCTAAAATAACAGAGATGGGAAAGTGGTTAATCTCTGTCCTGGTTCCACCTTTATATGGCAGTATTTTCAGCATGAAGGAATGGAGTTACCTACACCATCTGATTACTGCATCTCATCATTATTATTATCTGCTGCCATTTCTATTAGAAAAACTGAGAATACTTTTTTCACATTCAAATTTTCCTGAACAATTTACTTTTACCTGCTACTTCCTTACCATTCCAGCCAAGCTAGGTCTTAAAATTTTGCCCTAATATTTCAGAATTTTCCTTTCACCCTTTGTTTCTTGCATACAAAGTCTGCTTTCCTGATGTGTATCTTAAAAAAAATAAGTTTAGAATGTATGCATAATCAGTTCTCTTGATCAGATTTCAAGGAGGTAGGCAAGCTTTGTAACATTTTGATTCGCTTTTAGCTGTGTGCTCCAAGTTGATTTCTATGTTTACCCTAGTCCTAATTTCATTGGTGGTAGATTTTTTTCATCTTAACTTTTTCCACATTGGAATATAAATACTTGTGCTTTATTTGTGCTAAATATTTAAAATTATTTTAGAAACCAGAACTCAGGGAGTTCAACTTTCAGAAGGTCTGAACATTTTATTTCAGATACACATAGCTTTCTGAATCTCTGTTCCCTTGTATGGACATTCATAATTTGAATATATACAAATATCAAACTTTAAAATAATTTGGTCATTGCATTTCATTTTAATTTGTGAAGACCTTCTGTGCTCTCTTATACTGCATAAACATATTCGTTTATAATATTTAGTTTTTAAATCTATCTCATGTCTACTTATTGCTTATTACATAAAATTAGAATTAGGTAGTATATGGGCAAATACATCTAGAAAAGCACATTAATCAAAACTGGGAGATTACTGTTTGTATCACATTAGCTCCTGGAAACTTCAGCCATAAATTGGAGCAAATTTTTTCTAGGCACCAGACTAATGGTGAGAACATTTTAGGATTCTTTTCTACTAGTGGAAGATGTAAATTGTAATAATTTGTTTAGGATCCAAAAAAAAAGAGAATGAAAATATCTCAGTTATAATTATTTCAAACATATAATTTGTCTCAGTTCAAAATTAATCCATACTACTATAAAAATGGCATTCAGGTGTCACACACCTTAAGTAATACCTCTCTGCTGAGATCCCTCACTAACCAGTTAGCATGCTATGATCCCTGTCTTCTGGCTCAAATGCTGAAGTATACGGTGATTAAAACACAGCAGGAAAACCTAGTACTTATTAAAGACATTAGTGCAAATCAGCCAAACTACAAGGCTTTGTAGTGGTTCAGAAGACATTATAGCTATGTCCATGTTAGCAAACTAATGCAGAAAGAAGCTATAAGATTAAGAAAATTATTTGATCTGGAATTGCTGTGTAATTGCCATGGAAAGAAAATCAATTACTATGTTCTGAAAGCTGTTTTAGACTCTTCATTAAATACATATATATATATACACATACACACACACATGCTTTTGTATCACTTAAATTTGTCTAGTTTCAGTTTCCGCTAATTGGATCATTATCCACTTGTTCATTAACTGAACAACACTCTGCTGTCAACACTTTATATATATATTCAGAGTATATTAACAAGTCACTCAACCTTCTTTGGCGAAAATAAAATAGATTAACCCCTTCTCATACCTTTATATTGGTTTTAAGTCCTTTAATCATTACTGTGGATTTTCTCTGATCCCTTTCCTATTTATCAACACCTTTCTTGAGTCACATATACCAATTCTAAGCATACCATTCCTAAATCTTTAACATTACCATCAGTCATAAAGTACTGCTACTATTAGTATTCTCCCATTTTCATGTGTGAGAATCTTAGCCCTTTCAGCCAGCACATTGAGTCTGGCAGTCTCATATTTATACCAATTGGACTACTTCCAAATAATTTTTAGCCACAGTTCAGGTGCTGAATATGGGCAAGAGGCCATTTTAAATAGGTTTTTCTCATCTGGAAAACATATTTTGAAGACTAGGAGTTTTTCTTTTTATAGATGAAGACAATTCTCTATTATGACACAAGTCCTTTTCAGAGTAGCTGTGTCTTCAGGATTCTTCCATCATATATTGTCCTTGTTTCTAGATGCATGGCTTTATTAAAATCAAAACTCACATTTTTTGTCTGTGGTGGTATTGTTGACCAATCTAGTATCATTACATAGGTAAGCTGTCTTTATGCCTTTATGCCTTTATGCTCACTTAACACTCTTCCAGCTTTCTGCCATTTGCAGAATGGAGATCAATTTATGCTTTCTAGATCATTGACAAAATAGCATGGGATGAAGAATGAAATTCTGTGAGAATTTTTCAGAAACATCCACTCACTAATGATTAGTCATTTGCAATTTGATATAGCGATCTTTTAATTAACGGGTTTTAATCCATTTAATGTGTTGATAACTTATTGTTTAAGTTCTTTAATCAAAAGGGCATGTGATGTGAAATCAGAAGTCTAATCATATTACATGAACACTATTATCTTTATCAGCCAAATATTTAATCTCATAAAAAAAGATATTAAGTTACTTTGACATGATTCATTTTCCTGAACCCATGTTGATTGGCATCAATTATATTTTCTTTCTTTAATTCTTTGTTAATTAAGTTCCATAAATCAAGTTCTGTATCAGCCATTCTACTACTACTTACTAAAAGGCTGCTTCAACCCCTTTTGGATGACTGAAACATGAAAGAATGAAGCATAATCAAAGGTAGTGAATGATATAGGAAAAATAAGAAAACAGTACATGCTTGTTTCTTCACAAGCACTGTAACTATGAGCAGTCACCTAAAAATCAGCATTTCCCAGATTTAAATGACAAAATAATTGCCACAAATAATCACAAAGCATTAATTTGATCAAAATGAAGGGCTCTTTAAAGTGTAAGACAACATAAAAACTTGTGGCAATGTGGACGGTTCTTACTCAAAAAAATCTCATTGCAATGATATTGTTTTTCAGGTGACCTTATAATTTATTATCAACTAAGTAGGAAATTACTGATATTCAAGTACAATTTTGGTCAAATATGTTTTTATTTTTAGAAAAAAAATACATAGCCTTATTTTTTTCCTGAACATCATTTCATGTTTATTCACCAAATATTAAGTTTATATTTCTTTTTAAAAATTGTTTTCTTAGTTTTACATTCAGAGAGCCAGACAAGTGAACTAGAATGAAAATAAATTTGTTGATAATTTCCTACGGAAAGACTTCCTGATGTTTTGCAGCAATTCTGTTATTCCAATAGAGACCAGCTGTTTTGTTTAATAATTAGGCTTAGTTTCATTTCAGTTTCTTTTTGTGAAAGACCAAACAAATGCAAAATTCCATTCCTTTGGGCAAAGAAGTGCATAAAATAAGCATGGATATCAAACTCCACTACAACTACAACTTTACAGATGATCAAATGTTGACCTGGCATGACAAAGAATAATAGAGAAATGCTAATTAATGGTGGAGAAAATGTTAGGGCTGGTAGAAACAACACTGTCAAATGATAAATTCACTATTTTACACACTGTGTTCTCATTTATTACTTTTATGAAAAGTATAATTTGATTAATGAAAGTCATCTTCTCTTTAAATTTTGACATGTCATTATGCTTCAGGACTTCACATCTGAACTGTAAAATGAGATTGCCTAGACCTGATGCACAAATCATCCAAGTATGTTTGAAGAATACATATCCTTTCCAAACACATTCAGGCTTTAAGTAAAGTTTAGTTTATGTACTAAATAACGTAAAGGAGAGATATCTGAACTACTTCTGCTGTTTGTGTTGTTTCATGGAAAATCCACTTTCAAAAATGTAAAGAAAACAGGACTATATTCTGCTGAAGAATCCAGGTATGTACAGTGTCAGTATTGGAAACATGGTGATTCCACTCACAAAATCTTCTGTTCAAACCACTTCAAAACACCCTCACCTTTAAATCTCAGAAGATTAGAATTTAGTGCAGTCAGCTTTCAAAATGCAGAGCAGTAGCTGCCTAATACAGTCCCCTGTCATTGATGCAAATCCTTCCATAGACTTCAAAGGATTTTGGAGTAACTCCTAACATTACAGATGGTAGATAATTCTTAGTAAATGGCATATCAGACACAATGGACACTTTCTCCCTGCAGGAAACATAAATAAGGCCATTCAAATCTAAAATTCTTAATGCTGTAATGATTTCTGAATACTTGATTGTGATTTTTTTATGGCATCAGAAGGAAATCTTGTCAAAATATATTAACTATGGGCTTACTCCTTTTCAAACATACTCAGTAAGAGACACATGCCCTTATTATCCATAGGATAATAGGAGATGGCTCCATTAGCCATGTAAGTAATGTGACACAGACAATTAATACCACCTTCCCCTGGTGGTTTGGAATCATCATATAAAAACCATGATGTCACCTTTGAGAATCACTGAACCTCACCAGCAAGCCCCAAACCCATAAATAGTAATTTCCAGTGACTGCCTCAGCTTGGGTACCCTGAGTAAGTAGCCAGTTGATTAGTGCTAATCATTCCTTGATTCTGTGAGAAAGCTGTGAATCACTTAGCTTCAGCAATATTAATGAGTGACTTTGATTCTCCAGAGAGAGGATAAAGGGGTGTAACCAAAATTACAGCAAAGGAATGCTTTCTAATTCAAGCTTCCCTGAACTGATTTAGTTAGTGTATCTCCAAAATAGAGGAGAGAGTGTGAGGAAAATTACAAAAGAGCTTATTAACAGTGTTTCTTATAATACATATACTTGACTCCTTCAGTGGTACTCCTCTGAATGGGCTCTGAAAAAGAAAGACAAGTATATAACCTACTGTAATTTATTTTATGTGTTTAGAGACATATTTCCCATGAAGCCTAGGGAGATAGACAGAGATCTCCAGAGACCTACTGGGTAGTCTGAATTTGAACAAAGTGAATTCCCTCCAAAATTATAGGCTGATAGCGATTGACACATGTTGCCCGATCTGAAAATTTGAGATTTGATAGCATTTTTTTTCTCTTTTAACAGCAGAAATGTGAAAATTAACCACCTTCAATATTTTGCTGCCAAAACATACTGGAAATGTACTATAGTTATCACATTAATCTTTTCCAAACAGTTATACTGCAGAAAGAAAGCAGGATTCTAAAATATGTTTAATCTTTCCAAGTTAGTAAATACCATTTTAGAACTGCTTTCATTACTCTTCCCTCCAAAACAGTGTTTTGAAACTTAAAAGACAAAAGATTGCCAGATTGAGTGCAGAAAGGTATGAAAATGCAGTGTATTTTGCAGTCATTCCCAGTAGTTGAAATCTGCTCCATCTTCTCTTCAGTGTCAGGGATTAAAGAATTGTTTCAAATGCAATGAAATTTGAGCCATTTCTTCAGGCAGGTGATCGATACTTCAGTGCGTACTAAATGTTAACATATTCCATTGCTAGGAATAGTACCAGAAACATAATTTTATTAGGGGTTCCCAAGACTCATGCTACATTTAGAAATAGAAAACAAGCCTAAAGTGAGATTTATCTCTTTTTAAATAGAAAGAAATTTTAACAGGTGGGGGAAGAAAAGTATAAGCCTCAGGAAAGGTAATCCTCTCAGTCTGGTCTATCAAGCAATGTGCTGTCATATGGCACATTTAAGACAATGGAACTGCGTGCAAAACCAACTAGATTTCAGTTTCTTAGAAGTGGTCAGAGAGTAATAAACCAGATATTCACTGTCAGAGTGAAAGTTTAAGGTTTTACTTTAAAGATTGATAGATTATTAATATTCTTGTTTATAGGCAGAAATCTACATATTAATTCTTAACTTGAAAAAGGAGAGAGTTTTAGGAATAGAAATTTGCCTGTACGTAATTACGGGGATGTTTGACCTCAGCAACTCTGGAAGTTTTTATACAAAAGCTATAAAATAAGTTAGTTCCATATGTGATACTACTTCATACTTGCATGCATACCCACTGGCTTTTTCTATGATTTTTACTAATAAAAATAATTCAAATGTCTATGGGAAAAAAACTGTCACCTA